>CANYCX010470944.1:0-15881 GCA_948193385.1 Breynia disticha f. nivosa
GAGAAGTGATTAGGATGACAGGTGGGCTTACTTAAGCAACTCTCTGTCCTGTTTTGTTTCGCAATTTGCTTCGTCTTTTTTTAATGTTGTAAGAAGCTGACTCTTCCATCGTATGGTTCTGTAATTGCGATCACTTCCTCAGTTGTGTCTTATTTTGGGATCTTCCATATGATGCTTTGACTGTTCTGCTTCTCTACCAATTCACGAAACCGTTAAAATTGATTCTATCTCTAATTGCTTTGCTTTTTTAGTACTGTTTTAGGAATTTGTCTTACGATGTACTCTTTCGACATGGTTGCAAAAATATGGTCAGATTCATTTAACTGGAATTTTTTATTTTTATCACATTTATTTAAACAAGATACACATGCCTCAAATATAAGATTGGTATTTTGGTCATTTGGCCACGGGACTTATTTTATTTTGTTGATCTGGACAGGAATTTTTTACATTTTTTACTTAATAATTGATGCTCAGCAGAATTTGTTGAAACCAAAAAATAAAAACTTAATGATGTGTGGAGTTGAAGATGAGAAGTTCACCAAATCAAATATTGAGCCGGCAGGAATACATAAATGAATGATAATGTCTTTGGGTCACAGCACAGCTTGTCACAAACTGATATTCCTATAGTAATTAAGTATTTGCCAACTTAACCACATACATGAACAACGCAGCTGGGTCATAACTCGCCAATTGGCAATGAAACTCAAAACCAACTTGTATGAGACTTTTTTTATAAGTAAAGGAATTTCTTATAGTGTATGAACTACGAAGGCGATAAGAATTTGACATGTTTAATACAAATCCATTGATTCCAAAACGGTGTCTGCAACCGATTTGACGTTCAATACATGTCAATGATATTACATAGTTTGAACAAGTTTTGCATATTGTTTATTATAAGATGTGATCCAATGCACAAACGACAAAATACAATATTTAATATTGAAATGTTAAAAGGGTGGAATTTACGTGCGGAACTGGTGCGAAATAAACGGGATGGATCCAAACATTGGTTCAGTAAAGTTTGGGAAAATATAATGTAGCGTACAAGTTTTGAACGAGAGAAAGGAGATTATTAGGAATAAGTCAACAGCTGGGGACGATTATGTAGTTTTGGTGGAATTTGACTCGGATTTGAATTTGATTGATATTTCAAGGAATTTACACCATGATTTAAAGAATTATCTTGTAAATTCTGGGAGGTTGTAAATGAGAATATGTGAAAACAGGTGGATAATTCCTGAATGTAATGGTTTCTTCAAAGTTCAACTAACAATATTGATCCAAAAAATAAAGAAAGACGACCAACTAACAACTGATTCATCATTTGGTTTTCCAAACTTCTAGACACTTAAATATAAGAAGTTGTGGCGCCCAAGTCATTCCACAACCACCAGTGTTACAGGAAGCTTCTCCCTGCACAATTCTTCCCTGTCTAAATTCATTCTATGTTATGACTTCACTGACGGCGTTCAGATTTGGTTGGATTGGCGGATAATGAAAGTTATCCTGTATAATATTTTGTCTTCTCTATAATATGCGTAATTGTACTCTAGTTTTTATACTTTCACGTACTTGTAGTTGCGTAATTATACTATAGTTTTTATATTTTTATGTAATTGTTGTGGTTTTCAAGCTTTTTACAAATTAGTCTAAATTAAAATTTCTGTTAATTTTGCTGATATAACATTCATAATTTATTTTTGTGCTCCCAAAATTTTTTATATAACGGTCGACATAGTAACAAAATTAACATAAATTTAAATTTAGACTCATTTATACAAAATTTAGATACTACTACAACATTATAATTATTTGAAATTACACAAAAATAGAATAATAATTACGCATTTAAAGAATGAATAACAAAATATTCTATCCTAATAAAAAATACACAACAAAACATGGGAAAGAAAAAGTCAACCGTTGACTTGCAAATTCCGAATTATATCGTGGTGTTTGCCGTAAGAAACTTCAGTTTCTATTTTAATTCTGAGATGAAAATCCAATTATTAGTACTCTGAATAAGTTTAAAATTGATTTTCAATCCACAGGAGAAGGGATTGCTCAATTATTTCCTTCGGAATGACATTAAGGATTCAGGATAGTAACATGCGATCAACACCCACCCATTGGTTATAGTTAGGGGTGTCCAATAATCGGATAACCGACCGATAACCGAATTAAATTTTCGGTTCAGTTCGATTTTTATGCATCTCGATCGGTTTTCGGTCAGTTATTTTCTTTAATACATCGGTTTTGAGTCGGTTCAATTTAAACCGAAAATCGACCGAAAAACCGAAAAGTCCCCTTAATATTTTGAATTACATTTTAGCCTTTAGGGATTAGGGTTCCTTTCCTTTCTCCTGGCTCCTACTTCCTATCCCACCTCCCCCTTTTTGCAACTGCTCCTGCCGATTGCCGTCATCTTTTCCCACGCCCATGCCCACCCCTCTTCTCCAATCCATTTCCTCCCTCAAGCTGCCACCATCATCTCCATCCTGCCAGCCCACAATCTCCTTCTCACGCCTCATGCCCCCGCCACACCGAACGACCACTGCTGCACCGAACCACCCCTTCTCACACCTCATGCTAAGAAAAAATCATTTGTTTTAATGTTGGATGTATATACATTAATTCTCAAAAAGTCCAAACCAAGGGAAGTCACCGACCGAACCGAACCAAAAATTTCGGTTTGGTACGGTTCGATTATGACGCAGTACATGGATCGGTTCGGTTTTTTTCCCAATCCATTTTTGGCTTTTGATTTTTTGGTTCGGTGGCCGAAACCGACTGAATCGACCGAATGGACAGTCCTAGTTATAGTCTGGAATTTTCTCAGCAGGTGCAGGTATGGTTCCGTGAATAAAACTTAGCTTTGCTTTGACACCTAAAGTTGTTCTCATAGCCATTTTCGACTACATGTAATTTTTTTCGTAAGTGTATTAGTTATCAAGATTGTATAGGATGATCGAAACTTGAAGATTCAATTGATCATTTTCAAACTGGGAAAAGCTATTCATATTAGAAACTCGAGAAAAGTGAGACTGATCCATTGTAATGAATCTCTAGAGATTTGGGAACTAGGGTTAGGTACAGAGAAGTTAGAGAAAGTAAAAGAGTAAAAATGAATAGGCATCAGATCATATATTACAACTGTCAGCTATGTATTTATACATAGAGTTGTTGTAATGACTAAAGTGTCCTCATATGCCATGTTATTGATACTGGATAAAATGGGAATTACAATACACCAACCGACTTACTCCACTCTACAGCCCTCCCCCCTCAAGTTGAACTGAGCAGAAGGTTCAACTTGGAAATGAGAGAGGAGAATGTAGGCAAAGAAAGACATTTGGTAAAAACATCTACAATCTGAGAACTAGATACACAATGCTCGAAATGAATAAAACCAGACTTAAAATGCTAGCGAACAACATGGCAGTCAATCTTAATGTGTTTGGTTCTCTCATGGAAAATTAGATTGGCTGCAATGTATAAATCGCCGCCTTGTTGTCACACCAAAGTGTAAAAGGAAGAGTGAAGGTAATATGAAGATCCTGCAACAAATAAGAGAGTCAGAGCCCCTCACATACAGAATTAGCCATACTGCGGTATTCTTCTTCAGCGGAAGAGCGAGAAACAGTGTCTTGTTTCTTACTCTTCCAAGAAACCAAGTTGTCACCCAGGAAAACACAGAATCCAGTGACAAATTTTTTGGAATCAGAACACTTTGCCCAATCAGCATCGTAATACATGCGCATATCCAAGGAGGAACGAGTAGAATAAAACAAACCCGCATGCAAAGTGCCTTTGAGATGCTTAAGGATATGCAATGCAGCATCCCAATAAGAGTCATAAGGGCGATGTACAAACTAACTAAGCTGATTAACAACATAGATGATATCTGGGTGTGTAAAGTTGAGATATCTGAGCTTCCCAATCAAGCGTCTGAATGGTTCTGGATCAGGTAAGAGAGCACCAGTATCAGAACTAAAAGATGTACCTGTAGGTAAAGGCAATGGAGCAGGTTTGGTTCTAGTGAGTCCAGCCTCAGAAAGGAGATCTAAGATATATTTTTGCTGACACAAAGAAGTCCCAGCAGCAGACCATGTCAATTCAACACAAAAAAAATAAGATATAGAGCCCAAATCTTTGATGGTAAATACCATGTCAAGATGAGACTTCAATGCATCAATGTCCAAAATAGAGGAACCCATTATGATCACATCATCGACATAAACCACTAGAGCCAGAAACTTGCCAGCACATTCCTTCGTGAATAAGCAGTGGTCATGACCGGACTGTTGGAACCCATAAGCAGTTAATGTTTTACTGAACTCCACATTCCACTCCTGGAAGCCTGCTTGAGGCCATAGAGGGATCGATGCAACTTGCACACTTGACCTTGTTTAGCTTTAGAATAACCTGGAGGGGCACTTATATATATGGTTTCAGTTAAATACCCATGGAGGAAAGCGTTGTTGATGTCTATCTGGTGTAACGACCAATTTCGAACAGTGGCCAAATGTATCAGAACCCAGATGGATTGCCACTTTGCTCCAGGAGAAAAACTCTCCTTATAATCCTCACTAGCAACCTGAGTGAACCCTTGTGCCATAAGGAGTGATTTGGCCTTGTTAACAGTCCCACTTGAGTTATACTTAACTTTGTACTTCCATGTAGACCTAACAATATTTGTGTCAGTAGGGGCATCAACAATGGACCACTTATTATTCTTCTCTAGTGCTGCTAACTCTTCATTCATGGAGTCAATCCATATTGGTCCCTGCAAGCCTGCACAAAACTAGAAGGAGCCTGGAGATTTGTCACAGATGCAAGTAAGTTAATGTGTGCAACATTAGGACCATGTGTGGGATGAATGGGAATAAGAGGTAAAAGATAGGAGCCAATTGAATTAGGGGAAACAAATTAGGTGAAACAGAATGAGAGACACAAGTAACATAATCTTTCAACCATGAAGGTTGTTTAGAGACACGAGAACTACGACGAAGGGGAGTAGTATCTAAAGGAACCTCATGATGTGATATATCTGGCCTATCATCGAGTGTAGGAGCAGTGGATGCCATAGCATAAGACGGAGAAGTAGTATCTGTATATTAATGCTCTGCATCATCATATGCTGCAACGCCTCCACTAGCATCACTCGCAAACAGAGGATGTCCAGAGTTACACTATCAATCTGATCTGCAAAAGGGAACGCAGATTCACAGAATCGTACATAACGCGAGGTAAAAACAGCATGAGTACTAAGATCATATAGTTTGAACGATTTTTCACCAATAACATACCTTAGAAACACACTTTTTTGCGCTCTCGGGCCAAATTTATCTTTGTGTAGTATGGTGATAGTTGCATAAATAAGACAACCAAAGGTTTTTAGTATATAGTAATCTAGTTTAGAACCTAGTAGCAGTTCATGAGGGGTTTTCCAATCAAGTTTGGGGCTAGGTAACAGATTGATAAGATATGTGGCTATAAGGATGCTTTTGCCCCAAAATTTTCGTGGCATATCTGATTGAAACATAAAAGTATGTGCTAAATTGAACAAGTGTCTATGATTCCTTTCAACAACACCATTCTGCTGAGGGGTATAAACACAAGAACGCTGATGTAAAATACCCATGTCAGAAAAGAACAGGGTGCATTCAGAGTTGGTAAATTTTGTCCCATTGTCGCTTCTTACTAACTTCACAGTGGTTTGGTGTTGGTTTTGAACATAGAGTATGAACCTTTTGAGTGTGGAAGGAACCTGAGTTTTAGAGGATAAGAGAAAGGTCCATAAGCACCTGCTATAATCATCCACAACTGTCAGTATATATTTTGCACCATGAATAGTGGGTGTATGATAGGGTCCCCATAAGTTTATGTGTAACAGATCAAACGGTTCAGTAGTAACAAAGGAACTGATAGGAAAGGAGTTACATGGCTACTTAGCCAAGGCACAAATATCACAAGCACCAAAATCAGCATAAACTTTCTTATTCATAACATCTGTTAACACTTCATCAGAAAAATGTCCTAGGCGATTGTGCCACAGAACAGAATCAGATACATAAGCAAGGCTATCATCTTTAGCAACAACATTCACTGAATAAGAATCAGAAACATAAAATAAGTACAAATTACCATTAGCTCTCCCTTCTCCTACAACCTTAGAACTCTCCAGGTCTTAGAAATAGCACACATGAGGAAGGAAGGTTACTTTATGTTTATTATCTGCAATTAGTTGGTTCACAGAGATAAGATTTCTATGAAAGTGAGGTGTGTAGAGTACATTGTACAAGGTTATTTGTGTTGACAGAATGATTGTTCCAATGTAGGATACAGAATAACATGAACCATCAGGAAGCAACAATTCAATAGGACTAGATAAAGTTTTCAAAGAATCAAATAAGGCTTTGTTGCTACACATGTGACAAGTGGCTCTAGTATTTACAATCCAGCTTAATTCAGGCAGCATGTTCAATAAGTTTGGCCCAGAATTAAAGTTAGAACACGTACCTGAAAACTCCACCTTATTTGGCTCGTTAACATGCACAAGATTAACTCTTTGAGTATTGACTGCAGTGGGTTTGGACTCACCCTTGTCTTTTAGCATAAACCGAGCTACTTCTTGTCTCAAGAAGTTTTCCACGTCAAAGTTTTCGAGTCCTGCATTTTCTTTTCCATACACAGAAACAAAGCTATCAATGGGATTGTCAGTAAAACTAGAGTTGACATTGTGTACTGATTGAGGAGAATTTTTCTTCTCTTTGTTACATTTGAGCTGCTTAAACCAGTCAGGTTCTCCGTGTATGCGAAAGCAGGATTCACAATTATGATTCGTCTTTTGACAATAGTCACAGAAACGGTCAGTCTTTCTAGTTGTAGTAGAACCTTTTGTTCCTTGCCCTCAAGAAAAACTTGCACCTCCATAAGTGCCTCCATGCTTAACCATGTTTGCACTATTCTTGGCCAATACAGGAACATGAACCTCTGTCTGCTTTTCCACATGGAGAACCATTGCAAAAGCCTTTGCTACAGGAAAAATAGATTCTATTAGAAGAATCTGATCTTTCACAGCCTCATATACATCATTCAATCCCATGAGAAACTTCACCAACCGAGATCTGTCGATAGCATATTGCCATTCACTAGCAACTTCACAATTACAATTCGGAACAGGAGCGAAACAGTCTAACTCATTGCAATATTGCTTCAGAGTGGAGTAGTACGTTGAAACATTTAGGGTTCTTTGACAAAATGTACTAATCTTGCTTTCTAGCTTATAAATCATGGGTCCATTGCTACCTCCGAACTTATCCTTAAGATCTACACACAGAGCACGTGCCGATTTGGCAAATAGAGAGGACGCGACAAGATTCTTGGACATCGTATTCAACATCCAAGACCTCACCATGCAATCCACTCGTAACCATAGAGGATAAGTGTCATTTGATTCATTAGGGGCCATTACAGTACCATTCACAAACCCTAACTTGAATGAGTCAAAAATTCAGTGATTAAGATCATACTTGAATGGTTAGAGGTTTGAAGGAAAAACGGATCATCATCGCATCTTCGACGAATCCACCCATTATAGAACGTCACGATAGGTTTCCATGTGTTACTGAGAAGAAGGAAGGTTCAAAGTAGGTTTAATATTTAATCAGAGTGATCATAGATGGCTCTGATACCATCTAGAGATTTAGGAATTAGGGTTAGGTACAGAGAAGTTAGAGAAAGTAAAAGAGTGAAAATGAATAGGCATCAGATCATATATTACAGCCGTCAACTATGTATTTATACATAGAGTTACTGTAATGACTAAAGTGTTCTCATATGCCATGTTATTGATACTGGATAGAATGAGAATTACAATACACCAAACCGACTTACTCCACTCTATAGAATCAAGAAATGAAAAGAGTTAAGTTCGAATTAAAGAATAGATTCAGAAAGTATAAAATCGATTAACCGCTCTTATGCCATTTATAAACTAGTAAGAATTAGTAATTGGAGAAGACAATGCTTCATTTATGAATATTTTGTTACAGAGTAAAATGATCTAATCTCTTACTATTTATACTACTTGCATAATAAAAAAAACACACATTAAGTGTAACAAATTATTTGTCAGCGGACATAACTAACTTTGACTCTTTAAGTAAATTGTAATATAATGCAATAATATATACAAAATCTCAATAAACTGTACAAACTCAAGAATCTAACAATTTTATAAAACACACACGGACCGCAAAATATATATGTATATGACTCATGAATGATAATGTGTTATATCCAATGAGAAAAAAGGGAACATACTAGTCACAAGCAAGAACAACTTATTCATTCTACGTAGCTTGGACTAACTTTTTTAAATTTTGGAGATCAAAACAATTTGATGAAAAAAAATATGAAAAATATTAAACGAATATGTGTGTAACTTGTTTAAAATGTTAGTAATGATGAGCAGAGGATAAACATTTGGGCCAAAATGGGCAGGGAGAGTTTGGAAAATTATAAAAATGCACAAATTTATGTTTAAAATAATAGGAATGTTAACTAAGTTTGTTTATTTCTGTTAATTCCAGTTAAATTTTTGGACATATGAAAATGCCAGATTTTGAGTTTGCAATTGTAAAAATGTCAGAGTATGTTTATTTTTTATCTTTGTTCATTATTGTTCATATGTCGAGAGAATAAAAAGTGACATTTTTGTATTTTAGAACATAAAATCTGACATTCATATAATTGTGAACTAAAATCTTGTAAATCAATAAAAATGAACAAAATAAACTGACATTCATATCATTTCAAAGTCAAAACATAGTAGTTTGTTTGTATAATTGGCATTGAATAGTTCGGGATGAAGTGGATTCCACGTGGGTTACTGTACAAACCACCAAAGTGTCTTGGCCTCAGCCCACACTCTTTCCTCCAAACAGGCAATGCCAATCGCATGTCGCCTCTTCTGTTCTTTTAACTTCCTCATTCAACGAAGAAGAAGCAGGGTGTAAATTTGCCAAATGTATTCTCTCTCGTGTAATAATATAATTTGTAAGTATATAATTATAATATTATATAAATGATATAAATAAAATTTTTACAATAATTAAATAATAAACAATAATATTTTATAAAAAAAATACCTTAACATGATCACAACAATACTAATAATAATTGACACCAGAAAAACCGCAATGTGTTTATAATAGTCTATTTATTGTTGAATGTCGATAATAATGTGGAGATGGTGATGATGATCATGGATTATTCATTTTGGTGCTAATTTGGGTACAGGAAACAGCAAGAACATATCAAGCTCTTTGCTCATACAAATCCACAAAAAATAACACCAAAATAGTCATAAATGCAACAATCTGCATCAGTTCTAATGAATCAAATGCAGGTATTTGATGTGTTATTAACGGTGAAATAAAAAAGAGATCCTGACATTTCCAATAACTAAATCAAAGTCAAATTAATTTCATACTGTTTCAACCAGTTCACGAGAATCTACAAACAGATTGTAGGTAGCAGTAGCAGCTTTGACCTGCCACTTATAGTTTCTCTGGGTAGCATTTCCTAATCACTATTGAATTCTCCATTATTGTTTTGAATTGTCCATGTGTGTTTTGGTCCCTTTCAGATTAGATTATATGATGACAAAATTCGAGCCTTCGAGGGGAGTTAATAAGATCAAGTTGGTAGTATGGCAGGTGGAGAACATATTTTTCTCATAATGGCAATCTCAATTCATTAATTTGGTTCATAATATGACAAGAAAAGAGTTGATGCTCACCTAAGTGATAATGAAATTCGGAGGAATTGATGTTAAACTTACCAATCAAACTCGGCTTAAGGCTCTGCTATCTTATCCTTGCTTAATTAGCCACAAAGGGTATCTGTAACAAAAGTTCCTGCAACAAATAAGCTCCATCCATATCCTTCTGAATTTACCAATTATTAAGCATAAGCAACTTAAATTGAAGTGAAATTAGCCAAAACACGCAAAATCTTTAGAAACCTTGCTTTAAATAGAGAAAGATACCTGCTAGTCCGCAGCCTCATTTTACAAGGGGGCTAGCAAAGCTCTTGAGTTGGTAAAAACTTATGTACATAAGTTTCATTTTGAGAGCATCCAGTCCTTTCAGTGACTGGTGCACGTAACCATGGCATCACCAAAAGAGTTTAAAAGGCTGAATTATTCTCGTCGATTATCCTCCCGTTTGGCCTTTATTAGTTTTAATTTGTCTTACAACCAAATTCGTAAAACTGTTCAAAACCAACGTGTTATTGTACTATTATTATTCCTTGTTGTCCTTATTGTAGTTGTAAACCATATGAAGATGAAAATCCGTTATTAAGTTATGTTATCACAATTAGATCGGTGATTGAATCGGAAAAATAATTCGGTTGTTGTTTTAATATATATATATATATATATAATTTTTAAAAATATTTAAATTTTTTAAATATATAAAACTGGTTTAATTCACCAATGAATTGTTCAATTTACCTATTTTTTATTTGTTCACTTATAAATCAGTTTGAATTTTAAAATCGGACTGAATATCTAATTAGCTGCAGTGGGAAAATATAAATATTCAAGTAGAAGGAGAGTAGCACTAGCATTTTCTTTGACGTTTTTTGTTTCCGTAACTCTACACTCGAGATGATCATGGATCTACGAGAGAAGATTTGAATAGATTATAAGAACAGAGAGAGATGAAATAATACTCTTTTCGAGAAAAAAAAATCTAATATAATGAAGTAAGTATTACACGTATGACATCAGTCTGCTTATATATCATGTACGCCTCCATCATACACATACACATACACATATGGGCTGCATATATAGAATCGTATACACTTCAAACCGTATACACTAGAACTCATCATTTGCCATGTGTACACAATACACAATTGACTCAATCTCAATCCAAATAGATCACTGCGATCCTCTTCTTGGAACCTACTCCGAGAGCTCGCCTAACAATCCAACCTTCCATGGTGCATACTTGGAGATTTCAATGATCTCCTTAGTGCACAGGAAAAAAGAGGGCAATATGGACATCCTCATTACCTTCTCGAGGGATTCCAACAAGCAGTACAAGGTTGTTGTCTAGAAGACTTGGGATATGAAGGATCACCCTTCACTTGGGAGAGAGGAAGAGGAACCGACCGCTGGGTAGAGCAACGACTTGATAGAGCTTTGGCTACACGCGAATGGTTAAATATTTTCTGTGACGCTCAAAATTAAATTCTTAATTATATCTAATTGATTAAAAAACGTGTATTATTTTTTTTCTTTTTCTCGAATAAATATTGTATACATGCCCATGTGAACTAACAAAAGTATCATACATTGAATAGGATAACCTTTGCAAACTATAAGAAATACAATTCTCAGGAAAACCCCTAAACATACAACCCATGTTTATTTTAAAATGTGCTCTTCGACCTTGCTCGTAGAAATCCTCCTAAACCTGCACACATATACACAGCAAAATAGAAGGTGAGTATAAAGAATACTCAGTAAGCGATCCTTATAGTTATTATGCTGAGTGCGCAGGGAAACCTTCGGCTTCCACGGCCTCACCTCCACACAATTATATATTTCGCTAAACCTAGAAATCGATAAAGAAACCATACTAGATCAAACCATTCACAACAATAATTTTTCAGCAACAAGATCATGGGGAACGACCAAGGGGAATGGCCATAATGGCCGTTTCACCTAGTCGTTCTGACTCCCTATCCATATTTATAAGGAGAATGGCCATGGGAAACGGCCAGCCTGGTAGTTCCCTTGGCTGTTCACACCTGCAAGAGTAGAATAGATAGTATTTCCATACTTGAACACTTTCAAACATTTAAGCACACATTTAGGTCATTCTTTTCCAAGCATTACACAATTTATGTCATCATAAACATTCCATTTTCCATTTATTCACATTCATACACTCTTGCAAGCAACCGATTCATAAGTCCCTCACACAAGTTTAACCATGTCACATTCATCCATTCAAAACATATACTCAAAATCTCATACATTCATCCACTCATACGTTCATACTCAATCATCATAACATCCACATTTATTTCATATCTAAAGGAATGGATGCAAATCATGCATATGGTTATGTAAACACATACACAATGCACTGCTCCAAAGCCTTTAACTTGCTGGCTAGAGAGAGACTTCACTCGATTATTGTTGCCTAAAACTGAGCGCTCGACAAGAGAGAGACTTCACTCGATCTTCGCCCTACAACTTAGCAAAAGAGAGACTTCACTCATCTTCGCACATATGGGCCATAAACCCTTCAATCATAATTCTCATGCAATGATGCTCACGCCGTGCTAAATGCCATAATGAATGAAATGAAATCCATTCCTGAAGTCAATATACACATTATCTCAAACTTTAGCACATTGCAAACATTATATCATTCAACCCATTATTCACACGCAAAACAAGATCACTCAGTTCGTCCCCTCCACCATTAACATAATCACATACACTAAGTATACATAGTTCACATTTCGACGATTCACATTACACCTCGTGGCAACTTATCACCACATCACAAATTAACATATTCGAACTTATTCATTATCCACTTTAGGCATATAACAAACAACACATATATACAATTTTGAACATTCAAGGATACTTATCTTTCAGCTAAACATATCTGCAACCCTAAGAATATACGCACAAGACAAGGCATTCTCAACACAATATCAACCATTCATACATACAACAGACTAAAGCAAGTGGCAAGACACTAACCTCGGGCTCCAAGAACAATTTCCTCGCCCAATTCTTGGTTTTGATTCTGAATTTCAATAACTACATGCATTAAAACCCATTTTACCCATTATTCATATATTCAACTCATTTCCCCTATTCTTCTCTCTATTTTCCCAAACATCCATAATTTCCTAAGAACCCTAAAACTCTAAGTCCCTCCCCATTCTCACAATGTAATTCAAATGTATGTGCCATTCTGTTTAATACACAAAACCTAACAAAACCCCATAGAAAAATCACTCAAAATGTTTACATTTCCCTTCAAATTGGAACTTACCTCATCAAAAACAAGTCCAAAACCCTAGAACTCATTCGGTTGATGTTTCTAGAAGACATGCACAGGTCTTTACGTATTAGAAGCAAGGTTTAGGGTTTGGGAGGGTGTGGGAAGGTGTTTTTCTTGCTAGGTTTTGAGAGAAAGGAGCTGGGGAGGTTTGGTTTTCGGATATAATGTTTCCCTCCCTTTTAAAATCGAAACGCGTGTTTTAATTCGACACTCCAGTAGGCCGAACGACCATGTAAAACGGCCTATGGCCGTTCCCTGGGGCTGTTTCACCTGTTTTGGTGAGCCAAACGGTCATGAGAACAGCCTGCCCGGCTGCTGCCTGCTGTTCCTGGCCTACCCTGCGACATTTTTCCACCGAACTCCCGTAATATTCTCATAGAATTTTTGGGGCGTTACAAATCTCCCCCTTAAGAAATTTTGTACCCGAAATTGAGACAAGTTAGGTTTTCAAAATCCACACACTTAACTTAAACTACAACATCATAACCCAACTCTTAAACTTCAATCCGAACATTCCAACTTAACATTCTAGTTCAAACAATCAACAAGTATTAGAAACATTCCTCAACCATATCAAGCCTCGGGAAACAAATGTGCGTACTGCTCCCTCATATCGCTCTTGACCTCCTAAGTCGCCACTTTAGGCGAGTGGAAACTCCACTTCACCTTCACCTTCACCATCGAAATCTCTCGATTCCTCAACCGTTGGATCTGCTGATCCAAGATCTCTATTGGCTCCTCTTCGTAGGTGAGATTTTCTGAAACCTCTAAATCTGGTGCACTAAGCACGTAACTCGGGTTAGAACGTTAATTTCTCAACATCGAGACGTGGAATACATTATGAAGTCTGAACTACTCCTCTGGTAACTGAAGCCGGTAAGCAAGTGGTCCAACCTTCTAAATGATCTCATAGGGTCCCACATATCTCGGACTCAACTTCCCTTTCTTTCCAAACTGAATCACGCCTCTCCAAGGCGATACTCTCAAGAACACCTTATCTCCGACCTCATATGACACCTCTCTGTGATGCCGATAAAAATAACTCTTCTGGCAATCCTATGTGACCTGCATACACTTCTTCACCACATTCACTTTCTCAAGTGCCTGCTGCACTAACTCAGGCCCCTCTATTTGTCTCAGTCCCTCTACATCCCAATATGCCAAACTCCAGCACCGCCTCCTGTACAATGCCTCATACGGTGCCATCTCGATGCTCGAGTGGTAACTGTTGTTGTAAGCAAATTTTATCAATGGAAGGTAATCGTCCCAGTTACCCCCGAACTCTAGTACGCAAGCTCTCATCATATCCTCGACAGTCTGGACAGTCCTCTCGACTGACAGTCAGTCTGGGGATGGAATGTGGTGCTAAACCGTAGTCTGGTGCCCATCGCGTCTGTAGACTCCTCCAAAACCGAGAAGTGAACCGCAGATTTCTATCTGATACAATGGACATGGGCACCCCGTGCAACCTCACTATCTCCGCCACATACAAGCTTGCCAGCTTGTCTAATGTATCCTCCTGCCGAATTGCCAAGAAGTGTGTAGATTTTGTTAACCTGTCAACTATAACCTACACGGCATCATTTCACCTAAACGTCCTCGGTAACCCAACTATGAAATCCATCGTAATCTTCTCCCATTTCCATTCAAGAATCTCCAAAGGTCTTAATTTCTCGGCTGGAGCCTAATCGTCTGCCTTGATTTGCTGACAAGGCAGACATCGAGCCACGAAATCAGTGATCTCCTTCTTCATATTCACCCACCAGTATATATCTATCATGTCTCTATATATTTTGGTGTTGCCTGGATGCATTGAAAGTGGGGAAGAATGCACCTCTGTCATCAGAACTTCCTTAACCTCTTCCAAGTTTGGAACACACAACCCTCCCCGTAATAAAGGATACCATCCTCATCTAACCAATGCGGTGTAGTCGACTTACCTTTCTCTACTTTCTTCTTTATTTTCATCAAATGCTCATCATCGTTTTGCCTCTCTGCTATCAGATCTCGCATCTGGGGTCAAATGTTCACTAACATTTTCTCTGAACCATATCAAGCTGCACCTTCAGCACCCTCAAAGCAAATATGATTCTGCTCGATAAGTCACGGAATCTTCATCCTCTCTACCCTTCCGGCTCAAGGCATCAGCAACTACATTAGCCTTGGCCAGGTGATAATCTATGAAGCAATCGTAATCCTTAAGAAGCTCTATCCACCTCCTCTACCTCAAGTTCAATTCCCACTGCATAGCAATGTACTTAAGGCTCTTGTGATCGGTGAGAATTTGGAAAGTTTCACCGCACAAGTAGTGCATCCACACTTTTAAGGTGTGAATGATAGAAGCTAGCTCCAAATCGTTGGTCGGATAGTTTACTTTATGTTGTCTCAGCCGTCTGGAGGTATAAGCAATCACTCTCCCATTGTACATCAGAACGCCTCCTAATCCCACTTTAGAAGCGTCCATGTACACTATAAATCCTCCATAATCAGTCGGTAAAATAAGTACTAGAGCCTCTACCAACCTTTTTTCAACTCTTGAAAACTTTCCTCACATCGGTCATTCTAGACGAAATGAGTGTTTTTCTTCAAAAGGTTAGTCATCGGCCTTGCCATCTTAGAAAAATTAGCAATGAACCTTCGATAATAACCTTCCAATCCCAAGAAACTGCATACCTCAGTTGCATTCCTAGGAGCCCCCCACTCCTAAACCGCCTTAATCTTATTGGGATCTAGCATCACACCCTCTACCAAAATCAC
>CANYCX010471176.1:0-17768 GCA_948193385.1 Breynia disticha f. nivosa
AAATAATAATTAAATAAAATAATTATTAATTAATATAATTTAAGATAAAATCATTATTAAAATAATTAAACAAAAAAATATTTTCAAATTAATAAAAATATTTTAGAATAATTTTAAGTTCATAAAATGTATGTAAAAAAACATGTAATTATAATTGTATTTTTTTACAATTTAAATATTTCAAGTTTAAAAGTGTGTTTTTACATTGCATATAGTGTAAATGTTTAACAAATGTTACACATTCAAAATTTTCTTTCTTTAACAAGATACTTTATAAGAAAACAAAAAAATGATCAAATTGTTGAATAATATAAATTATCAATAAAAAATTATGAATAAGTGTCATTACAAAATAACATGTCAGTCAATTGATCCTATAAAACTATCAATTTACATTTTTCAACTTTAACATTGTTATGTCCAAATCTTTTATTTATTTGAAATTAAACAGACTTGAATTTTGATTTGAATTGTAACTTTTGGTTAAAACATGACTTTAAATTAACCAGCCGAACCACCGAATTACGTTTGAACCAGCTGGATCAACGAATTTTAACAGGTTTAGTGCATTTTCAGCTTTAATGTCAACCCGGACCAGCTTACCAACCGAATTATCAAGTTTCCCGCCCGACCGGCCAGATTGATCCGAATTTTAAAAAACTGCCTCTTAATTTATAATTTAACACAAAATATTTAAAATTTTATTTATTAATTTAAATCTTTGAAGTATCATTTCATATTAAATCAATTAATTAATTAAAAACATTTAAGATTAACAATAAGAACAAAGAACATTATAGTCCTCCTCCCATTAAAGACCTCAACTTGGAGTGTGGTCTTCAAAATTACATCATTAAAAAGACTACTCTACCCTTTATGAACAATCTAAACGGCTTTTCCGATTCCAGCATTACGAAGCCGACAGGGACAACGGAAAGCCCGAAATATCGAAACTCTCATCCGAATAATCAAACAGCCTTCCCAACGTCACAAACCCTTCTCCTTCATCGTAACTGTTGTTTTCATGTCCCACTCCCAACTCCAACCATTCATAACCCACTCCTAATCCCTCCTCAAATCCTCCGTACAAATCGGAAACTCCGCTCGTGTTCCCGACATTGTCTCCGCCGCCGGAGTTACTTTCCGCGGAGAATGTCGGGGGTAATCCGAGTTCGTCGTCTGAAGCTTCCAGAAGGTAACCGAGATCCGGCTGTGTATCGCCGGAGAATGAAGCCATCACCTCCGGTCCCGGAAGAATCTCCTCTTCGAAACTTTTGATGACCGAATCAAGTCCTTGAACATGCTGTTCGTCGAAGTCGTCCAAAACTCTTAATAAATCGTCCTGGATTCGTTTAGCATCGGGTGAGTTTTCGGAGTCAAAACCGGGTTCGGGAGAATCCGCATCGGGGCTGAGTTGAGAGCGGGGCGAGTCAAGTCGCGGGAGTTTGGAGTCGGTAGAATGGGAGAGTGTGTCGTGAAGTCGGGGTCGCTTCTTATTGTCGGAAATGGGGGTGGTGGTTCCTTCGTTTTCATGAGGGTGTTGTTGTTGTTGCTCCATTATTTTTAATTATTATTTTAGAATAAAAAATTATTTTTCATGAGAAAATATAAGAAATGTGGAGCGTTGGATTAAAAATAGAGGGGGGGTGTTTGGATACAGAAATAGGGAAGTTTAGGTGTAGGAATAGCGTGGAGATGTAGAGAGTAGAGAGAGAAAACATGAAGAAACGGGCGGAAGAGAAAGAGAAAGTGGAAGGGTATAAATAAAGGGTGAAGAGTTGGATTTTCCTTAAAAAAAATAATTTGTGTGACAGTGACAGGGCAGCGTGTAGGGCGGAGGAGTCTATCTCTCTTTAAAATTGGAAGCTTAAATGTAAATTAACTAAATTTAAATGGGAGTTTGAAGTCCGGAGAAATACATGTGGTGTGGCCACTTTTTTTGGTCGTAAGTATTTGAATTTGAAATCTGGTAATAGAGGGTTCTAGAAGGTAGATGGTGATGGATATTTATCAACCATAATTATCAGATTTTTTTTATTTTTTGAATGGAAATAATAATTAGTTAGGGGTTGGGAGAGGAAAGGACAGTTGGAGAGATGAGAACGTCAAAATTTCCTGTAAGAATGACACGTTGGTTAAGGATCAGATTACATTTTTTTATTTTGACTTTTAACTAATTTGGTTTCTGTTGTGTAATCAATTGATTTTTAGCGGTCTTTAATATTCACATGTTCTGTGTTCCAAAATTTCTTTTGCTATAAATTTATTTATGAGATTATTGTTATAATTATTTATTTTTAATTGTTAAATGTAAATTTATTTCGTTTAAATAATATTAACACGCTTAAAAAGTCATGAACTTTTTTTTATAAAGAAATTATGTAACTCAACTTGAGAGAAGAATAATATTTTTTTGAAATTATTAATATAATTTTAATAACACAATACCATAAGAGTAATATTTTTTAATTTATTATTATTATTATTATTATTATTATTATTATATTTTAAGAATATAATATTGAATTTACTGTATCATTATTATTTTATTAATTGGAAGTCAGGTAATTTTTTCCTACAATCCTCAGACAACTCCTAATATAATGCCCTTCCATAACAGAATTTACTTTCACACAATATCTAATTCTTCTAAGCAAAAATGGACTCCCTCGCCTAAAAAACGCTCATCCATAGAATTCACACTCTTTTCCTATTACCAACCTTTACTGGATGTGTCATTTGACACGGGCGTGTTGTTTAGCACGAGTGCGTGCATGTTGTGTTGTTAAAATGAGTTCTGTTGTTCACGATGTAGGATTCAAGAAAAGGATGGTTAAATCTTGAACCGTTCGATTTTCTTCTTTCTTGCAGAATTAACATAAAATCGTAAAACAAAGTGAGTAGAGAAGAAGAGAAAACACAAATTTAGAGTGGTTCAGTATAATCTTACCTACTCCACTACCTTAGTACCTCTACTAAGGATTTTCAATCTTCTACTATATTCCTTCTCTTACACATCACTTTCAAAGTAAGTGAGAACTTAAATACAACATTTATTTTCAATAAGAACTCTAGCTATTTCTCTGACAATCCAACGGCAACTTAACAAGATCCTAGCGTTTTAACCTCAACAAATTGCTAATTACCAACACTTCTAATCACTTACAAATTACTTGTATGAAGCTTCAAATGATCTTCTTTGATTCTTGCACAAGTGCTTGCCAAATGATGAAAATCTTGCTCACAATATAACTTGATGTGTTTCTAGAGTTATAGAAGTGTTTCCAACAGTAAATTGACCCCTTTTATACTTAACTAACATGTTTATGGTCGTTACACACATAAACTAGCCGTTGGGGTTTAAAGCATCATGTAATTATTGTTGTGTCAGACTTATTAGCGTATGTTTCCATCTCCACTAATGTACATTATCCAGACCGTTTGGTTGTCCATTCTATTTGATGAAAGAAACAAAAGCTTTTGACCGCCATTAACGTACGTTAAAGTACAACCTAACATACGTTATTGTTTCTACAACATACTTTAATTATCCTCCTGGAATTTCAAGGTTTCTTCATGAATAACGTACGTTATCCAAGTGCATTAACGTATGTTATCTCTGTCTAGAATGTTATTTTAACCTGCAAATCAATCTTTATCACTTTAAAGAGTTAACACATTATCAAAACTAAGTTAGCGACTTAATGCTAATCACCCTTGATCCAACACACGACACAACCGTATTGCATTGTTGAATATGTAGAAAGCATTGGAATTCAAGTAGCTGGTGGCATTACCATATCCAACACAGGTCGTTTTTTCCTCAACACGGTCGTGTTGATCGGTTGAAAATGTATAAAATGCAAGTTTCAAACGGAAAGCAAAGGAAACAGAAAAAGAAAGGAAAGGCGAGAGAAAGAGATGAGAGAAAACGAGAGTGGGAGAGAGGCTGAAGAAAAATTTAGCTGGGAATTCCATATAAACAACCATAAGAGAATCGATGTAAAACTAGTTACTAAATTCATAAGTTTTATTCGTAAATTTTTGAGATTTTATTAAGAATTGTTAGTTAAGAATTGTTATTAAGAATTGAATAAGAGAAATAATAGTATTTCTACATATACATACATGATATAGAATTATATTCAGAATAATCCTAAGTTATAAGATTTAGAAACAGAACCAAAGGGGGGTAAGAGGGGGCGGCTGCCCCCTTGCTAGTCGTCAGCCTTCAATATCGCCCTCTCTTGTCATCAAAGAAAAATGGGGCGACAAATTCTGTAAAAGCAAGGAGCTAGAGATTAAAACTGATGGCGATGGTGATGGCTATGGAAGGTGAGGAGCTTTGGAGTTACAAAGAGTTTAGGGAGTAGGGGAAGATGATTGACGACTCAATGTACTATGACTTTGATGAAACAAGTATTGGGCCAAAAAAATTTATGGAATTAATGCTGAATTTTTCCTTTTTACTAGCATTTCTATTCTAGTTTGGTACCCTGCTGTATTTTTTGGTACTATTTTGAAGTGATAACTTCACAAAATGGGTTGTTTACTAACATTGTCCGTTTAACCAAATATTTTGATTGGCAGTGTAATTTTTATTTTCATTACACTCTATGATTCATACTATAAATAATTTTGGGTATTAAATTATTATCTCAAATAAACATTATAGGCTCCTAAGTTTGACATGTGGTTTTGTGTATTAAGATGTCACCTAAATAAGAATGTAAAATAATTTTTATTCATAATAAAGGGAGTTTAATGAAATTTGTAACATGAGGACTAGAAAAGACTATCACCACATTAGTTGATAAATATTCTATTAAACCAAAATTATGAAAATTTTAAGACGAATATTAAATTATTTTTAAATTTAAACTCAATTCTCTATTTGTAATGCCCTCAAATTCGGGTACCTAAAATAGGAAAAAGCCAGCCTTAACAATTTTAGGAAGGATTGGGACCCTTAGAGAATCGAGAGATGGAAGGAAACCGTTCAAGAAAATGAGGAAAGTGCAAGGAACTTATCAATAACATAAGTTATTCAAGCCATTAACGTACGTTATTCATGGATTTTTTCCAGAATAACGTGGGTTTCATAACCTACGTTAATTTCTCTAAACCTACGTTATCGGGCTCGGAACAAGTCATTAAAAAGGGGGAAAACGAACCCAAACGCAACCCTAAACACCCAAAACCCCTCTTTAACCCAAAATCAACATCACCACTCTAGAGAAAACCCCCATCTAACCTAGCTTTCCTTAAATCATAACTAAAAAACACAAAATCCCTCCACATTCCCAAGATCAAGAGGAGCTAAGGTTTGAAGAAAATCATCTTGAGGTAAGCTTTCCACCCCAACACTAATGTGACATGAGAATCATGAATTTAGGAGGGTAGATTAGGATGGAAGGAGGGTATTCTTACATTAGAGAAAATAAAGAGTGTGTGGGATGGGGTGGAGAGAAAAGAATATGGCTTAGGAGAGAACTAAGAGAGGAAAGAATTAAAGTGAGGGTTTCTAGAGGAGAGGGGCAAAATGAATGGGTAGAAACAAAATGGAAACACACAATTTATACTTATTGAGTGTTGATTGAATGGGTGTATTGAATAATCAGTGTAGGAATCGGACCCGCAGAGGAGCTAGAGCGACCACTAGGAGGACTCGCCTAAGTTTAGAGGTAAGTGTATAGCCCGTCATTTACTTATCCATATCTAGTCTCTTACATGGTTAACTATATTAGTTTGAGTTTGTAAATTAGAATGAAATCATGAATTAAAAGTCGTGTGTTATTTGTGATAGAATGAGTGTGTGGTATGTTCTGTGCTATGATGTGTTAGTGTGCTTGATGGATTGTATTTGGTTATGGTGGCGTGAAGTGAGTGTGTTTTCATTGGCTTAGTATGGTATGAAAATGTGTTGAGAAATGAATGAAATGTAGGCTTAATGATGTGACTTATAAAATACGTGTGTTGACTTGTGATTGAACTATAATGCCTTGAGGGCATAGTATGATATTTGACATATGATGTAAATTATGACTATAGTGGAATGAGATTGAATGATAATACTTGAGAGTGGGATCGTATGAATGTATGGATGTTAACCTGATTATGTGTGTTATCGTTGTAAGTTCGATTGAATGGAATTGAATTGTGATGTGTGAGATGTGTGGAGTGTCTTAATGTATGGAATTTGTGATAAATGTTTTGTGATTGCCTTAATTGAATGCACTTTTCATGGATTTAACTTGGTTATTCAAATGTGTTATTGAATGAATGCATTATGTGCTTGAGTTATTGAATAAAGACTTGTGGAAAGTGTAATATAAGCATGTGCATTCATGCATATATGCATCATAGAGTTGGGATAGATAAATGGAAGTGAAAGGCCATGTGATGTTTGATTAAGAAAATGAGAAAATAATGATAAATGTGTGTGTCGATTATTGGTTGGACAACGTGGATGAAACTAGCAATGTGAGACTGGGTGATCCTAATCGCATCGACGCTCGATTGGTCAACTTACATAATAATAGCAATGTGAGACTGGGTATCCTAAGCACATGTTCCATGGCTGGAGGGTGTCATGTGAGACTGTGTATCCTAAGTGCATCAGCACCCGTTTGCACAGCAAAAAGATGGAAGTGGTATGCAAAAGTGGGTAATCCTAACACATTTACCTCGAATGATAAAATGTCATGTGAGACTGGGAGATCCTAAGCACATCAACACAAGTTGACCAACGAGAAAGAGTGGGTAATGCGAGACTGGGTAATCCTAAGTGCATATACCTCAAATGATAAGGTGTCATGTGAGACTGGGGAATCCTAAGCACATCGACACCAGTTGACCAACGAGAGAAAGGGGCAATGTGAGACTAGGTAATCCTAAGCACATGTGCCCGGATAGATGGGTGTCATACGAGACTGGGTAATCCTAAGCGTATGGACACCAATTGAATAACCAAGGGAAAAGAGAGAGAGGATCCTCTGTGGGAGAAAGCATGACATTACAAAAGAATGGAAAGGGCATGCCATGATCATGATACATATGCATTGAACATATTTGATAGTTGATGTGAATGATTGTGTATTATTACATGAGAATATGGAATGAGTTGTGAATGTGAATCTTAGTGTGGTATTTTAAATGAATTCAATGGATGTGTGATATGTGATTTGTTGTTTCTGAATATGAAATGTAAATTGTGTGAGAACTATGGTTACGTGCTGAATGTTAAAAGTGGATTGATTGTATGATATTGGAATTGGGTTGATTGACATGTATGAGAAATTGTGTAAGTTAAAAATGTGGATATGTGTGATATGTTGTGTATGAAGATGTGAACTGCAAAAAGATAGTCATGATTCATGAGTTCATGTAGATGTGGTATGTTATGATTGATAAGATGTTGTGTATGGAAAGAATGAAGATGTACATAACTAAGTCTAACTGTGGTTGAATATGTAAGTTGTATATTGGATGAGGTTAGTTTATTGAGTGAGATTGTGAATTGAAAATGAGTTGTGATTCCTTGTGTTCATCGCTTGATGTTTGTTGTGTTTCTAATTGTGTATTGTATGAGCATAAGTAGGTGAGTTGAATGGTATGGAATACACTTGATTTGATGTTAGTTAAGGTGAAAATTGGTTAAGTGCTGACTGGATTCGGAATGTGCATTAAATGTGTTTTGATGCATAGTAACATATGTTTACCTTGAAACTTAACGTACGCTACATGTATTAACGTACGTTAATGGTAGGGATAACCTATGTTATTCTTGGTTGAACGAGTGCATTAAACTTTGTATGGATAGGTAAGTGACGAGAGGGACATGTGTTTACTGAGTCTTTGTACTCATGTTTCTATGGTTGTGTTTGTGTATTACAGACGAGGAGGCTGCTGCGTAGACCATTCATTATCTCTACGCTATTTTTGGACTCTCTTGGGGACATTCGTTGCCAGGTTGGGGATTTCATCCTCACATCTTTTGTTTTCTACAAACTGTATTTTGTAAACTTATGATTTTTCATTATTATTGATACTCGCTGTGTAGGGCTTTTCCCCAAAGCACTTTTATTTTGGCTACTCTTCATATAAGAATGGTTTATATCTCTTTTCATTTCTTCCAACTGATTTCAAGAGTTTTCTTCACATTGGTGTTAGCATGTAGCGTTCAGTTGAGGTTCGTTATGTGGAAAAAGAAAATAAACATGGCACGAAAATTGTTAATTAATTAAATAAGCTGTAATAGTGTTTTTTAGAATTTGAGTGTCACACTATTTTTTTAAGGTTGCATCCCATGTTCAATTTTACTAATTTGGCCAAAAAATAGATTTTCATGTCATAAAAATAATCAATTACAACATTAAGATTAAGATAAGTTGTTGATCACAGTAAATAGTCGATGTAAGTACATTATTACTCAGTTAATTATGAAAGATAATCAATTGTGAATACCACTTTTCGAAACAAAATGGGTGATTAACAGATGAATTATTGTTTAATGAGGTTTTTATAATATTAAAAATAATTCAATTTTACAACGCTTTGTACAAGCGTTGTTCTTTAATGATTATTATTAGTGGTGCATTATATATTATTTTATATAGAATATTAAACTAACTACTTTTGATTCATTTTTTTTACTTTCGACTTAATAGTGTATAAATCGCACCAATAGGATGAGACTCATAATTAAAAGACCTTGGTTCCCTGGTGTGAGACCAAGTGTAAGAAATATTAGTTATTCTTTGCAAAAATTATTCTTAAAACCCTTAACTTTGGGAAGAAGTATGAATGCTAGAAATTGACTTAATATGTTTGCTAAGTATGCTTTTGGTTGACATGTGTAAACAAGGGCATATTGGACAATTGGTGATATTCAAGGGAGTACTAGTAGTAGGACTACTTTTGACAATGTTATCATGGTTAAGAATAAAAGTATGTTCGACTTGCCTGTTAAATACTTCTTGGTGAAACATTAATAGCAAAAACGATTAGACTTTTATGAGATTATATCAAAAGTAGCGGTTGTACAGAAAGTAGGTTAAGGAAAAGTCACATTGTTCGAAAAATGGATAACTTGCTTAAGGAGTAAAGATATATCTCTCTTAAACAAATTATGTGCATCTATATAATAACATCGTAGACTCATAGACGCTCATTGGTTCATAGCTCGGCTACAAAGCGTTTGCTATCTACATGAATAGGAGAGAGCTTGCACGTGAGAAAAAAAGATTTGTCATGTGTGAGTAGAACACGTTAGGCCTAGCAGGTCTACTCATAAAGAGTTGAGTGGATCCAAGATCAAATATATATTAGTTAAGTGTATGGACCTACAATGTGTTGTTTAAAATACATGGGGATTTATTGGATAATTAATCCAACTTATTTAAGGGTTGAAAACCCTAATTGCATAATCAGTAATGTTATAAATGTATTTTTTTTTAGAAAAACTTAACAAAAAAAGAAAACTCCTCACACTTTTTGTCAATAAAAACTAAATTTTTTTCTCATGGATCATTTAATGAGAAACAATAAAACATTAAAATAGGCCATATATGTTAACATCATCCTCGTCGTTTATGTGTTGTAGTTGGAGGTGGCCGATAACGACATTGTCTTTAAATATTTCATTGCTATAATCAGAGCAATATTTATATTTATGCGATTTACGTTATGTTTTACCATTTGTTGCTCTATATTGAGGTGCCTTTAGAAATAATGGCTGATTTGAAACCATTTCTTTTATTTCAGTTATCTCTTTCCGTAATAAATTAAAGTTACCATTTGTTGCATTATGTTAATTTGGTGACAAATTTTTTCCTCTTGAATAAATTAAAATGTTAGAATTTAAAAATTGAATTAAAAAAAGTAAGAAATGATTTTTGAATGAAATGATTTATAATATTTTATTATATCTGTGTAATAAGTATTTCTATTTTTTAATCTATGTATGTTTTAAATAATTATAAAAATTTTAAAATTTTTATAAATCACTAGAATTATTTAAATATAAAAATTTACGAAAAAATACAATTAATTAATACATAGACGTGCAGGTATTCTTCATAAAAAAAACAGATGGAGAAATATATTTGGAAAGAATGGTACAAGTTTCAACCAAGACATTATTTGGTATAAGGGAAGTGGAGGAGACCAAGTTACTTCTCAAAAAACTTAATTACTTATAAATATCTAATTAAATTTTTAATAAGAAAAGACTATAAAATTTTTTCACTCTATAATTTTTTTATAATTTCTTAAAAATATATGAAGATATTTAGTTAATTAAAATTTATATTACAATTATGACTTAAATAATTTAATATTACATTATTATTTAAATTATAATAAAAATTTTTAAAAATATATTAATTCACAAATTTAATACAAGAAATAAAAATAATTTTAAAAAATATTTTTTTGTTAAATAATATTATTTTTATAATAATTTTTTTATATATTTTAGAAAATATGTTTTCAAATTTTTTAAAATTATATAATTTTAATTAATTGTAATGTTATTATTTTATCAAGGGTATTATGGATATATAATAAAAATTATGACACACTTCTCAAGAAGCATATTTTTTTATCAAATACATAAAAATTACTTAGTAATTTATTTTATGAAAAAATTTTTAATTATACCAAACAAGGTCCAAACTTACAAATTATTTTAAAATATTTTTTTTATATATTTTTGAAAATATTTTTCCAAATTTTTAAAATTATATAATTTTAATTAATTATAATATTATTATTTTATAAGGGGCATTATAAATATACAATAAAAATTATTATACACTTCTTAAAAAATATATTTTTCTATTAAATATATAAAAAAATATACTTCTCAGTAATTTATTTTTTAAATAGCTTACTTTCTCAATAATTTATTTTATAAAAAGTTTTTTTAATTATGCCAAACAAGGGCGAAAGTCACAAACTAATGTTTCAGACCGCACACTTCGTATCAAATCTCTCTTTACACCAAAAGGGGAAAAAACACAAAAAACACGTAAATGCAAATATGGAGCTGTCGGTCACGTTTTTTCAAAAAAAAAACACAAAAATCTCACGTTGACACCATAATTGGAGGCGGTATCCAACCTTATGTCTCTTCACGGGTCCCACTTAGATTTCCTCTCACTCGACCCCACCACTCACCATCTTCTTTCCCGCCTGTCTTGTCTTGGAGCCGAAATCAGAAGCCGAGTGCTCACACAACGGATTCGGCTCTGCACGATTCTCAAGGTATAAAAGTCAGTCAATGTCACTTGGGTTTTTAAACTTCCCATGCATGACTCCACGTGGCATAGCCGCCACGGAAGCCGCACGCTGAGTCACCGCTTGGGAGTTTTAGCTTTGGTTTGAGATCGTGAGGAACTGACACGTAAAAGAAATTGGTGACAGAGAGATCTAGAAATTCACGTGATTGGTGTTTGGGGGATTGTGAAATGCCAATTGTGGCCCTCGGTTGGATGGTGAAGTCATCAATGTGGATGAGATATTTTTTTCCACAAGGACACTAATACCCTTACAGAAAAACTAGATTTACAGAAATGTGATGTAGGCCGTAGCGTTTGGTTACTTATAACTTTTTTTGTTGAAAAAAATGGCTACTTATTACTTACTCCTATCCTGACACTTTACTTTTCTCCTTTTTCTTAGTGATAATTTTAGAACATTCTCAAAAATATTTTATATTAAAGTTTTTATTTTATTATTTTTTATTTAAATTCTACAACTCCACTATATTTTTATTTTCAAATTCCTTAGTTTATTATTAGGAGGTATACTCTTGACGAATCTAGAAATACATTATAGAGGTGACATAAATTTGACGATATTTAACGAAAACACCATCTGATAAAAAAATTCTTACTATAAAAAATTTTATTAGTTTTATCCGGGTTAGTGGAGGCAAGGGCTCCCACTGCATATTTCTCATAAATGAAAAGTCAAAAAATAATTCTTGCACACTTTTCTTTTGAGACTAATATAATATAAATTATTTAGAATATTAAATTTATGTTCTGTTTATTTGGTTGAAATTAATTTATTTTGAAAAATATTTTCTACGTTTCAGAATCTTATTTTTTAGTACCATATTTTCTAGCATTTCGTACTTAAATATTCAAAAGTGTAAAGAAAAATATATTTTTATATTATAGATAAAAAATATTTTCTTTAAAATTATATTAAAAATAAGTATTATTTTTTCGTTAATTTTTAAGTTATAATTTTATTTACTTTTTTTTGTTGATAATAAATATTAAAAAAATATTTTTAAAAATGAATTTCTTCAAATAAAATTAATAATTTAAAAAGTATATTAAAGTGACTCTTGGAAATGTTCATAGTTCATCAGCTCAAGATGGTTCATACGTTCTATAAAAAAACCAAATGTTCAAGTTTTTTTTATTCTTATAAAAATCAATCTTTATTAGTCTCATTTCTAAATAAAAACATACGAAATTGAAGTCATTATAATACTCTATTTGTTAGTCGAAAAATAATTCTTGTAAAAAAATGTTTTTTATAAAAAATAATTTTTTGAATCTTACATTTTAAAATTATATTTTTCAATATTTTACACTCAAATATATAAAAACTAAATAAAAATTATAATTTTATATTTTAAGTAGGAGAATATTTTTTAAAAAAATAATTGAAAAATAATTATTATGTTTCCATTGATTTTAAATTATAATTTTATGACTTATTTTTTTATTGGACTAAATGTTAAAAAATTAAAAAATATTTTTAAAAAAAATAAAGTTTTCCAAATTAAAAGAATCTTAGATTTCTAAATTAAAAATATGGCAGAGCATAATAATTTCTAATTATTGAAAGGTTGCAGAATAAAAATTAAAAAGAGATATCTATGAAATGAAATTCATTGGAAGTTATAATTCATTTTTCAGCATCGCATAACTCAACAATACTTAACTGTTATTTTGTCTCTTTTTTTTGAGTTTTTTTAATTTGTGAATTAATATCAACAACTGCTTCTTACTGTCAATATGAATGTACTTGCCTAAATTTCTCATTCATTTTGGCGGCAATCAAAGTAGGAGCAACACATTTTCAAGAGAAATTCATTGATACGTATGGCTTAAGCTATAGATTCAGAAGTAAACTATTCGTGTGAAGAAAATAAAGGATTTGTGCTCTTTTTATTTGACGAAAAATATTTTTTATTATTTAATTAAATCAAGGAAAATAATTAATAAAAATTTATTTTTAGACAATTAAAAAATAATTTGACTAAATAATTTGTTTTATAATAAAATGTTTTCTTCTTTTATAAAAAACATTTTTTATTTTCTAAAAAATTCACAAAGATTCTAAACGCTCAGATCTGCAAGATAAAAGTAAACCTCCATTAGTGAGCTGTGGAACATATATGAGTAAGAAAGGTCGAAGAAAGAGAGTGTGTGTGTGTTATTTCCAATAAGGCATAAGAGGTCAACAAACTCAACGTGCCAACATGTATATATAAGCAACGTAGTGACCCATCATCATTTGCCACATGTCTTATTCAACAGATACAACATAAAGAGATACAGAAACGATACAGAATATACCAATATACCAACATCCCCCCTCAAGATGAACCTGGGGAGAGGTTCATCTTGGACAGGATGGAATGAAGTGGAGATGAAGGTAGACATTTTTGTAAAAATGTCTGCCAAATTGATCTGGGTGGGACAATGGGATGGATGCAGAAAGCCAGAAAGTGTGTGATGACGGACCAAATGGCACTCAACTTCAATATGCTTGGTACGCTCATGAAACACGAGATTATTAGCAATGTGAATGGCTGCTTGGCTGTCACAACATAGACGAATGGGCAAAACAATCCGGACCTGCAAATCACGCAAAATGTAAGAAAACCATAAAGCCTCACAGAGAGCTAAGGCCATACTCCGGTATTCAGCTTTGGCGGAAGAACGAGCAATAATGGTTTGTTTCTTGTATTTCCAAGAAATGAGATTACGCCCAAGAAACATGAAATATCCAGAAACAGATTTCTGGGTATTATGACACTTTGCCCAGTTAGAGTCGGAATGTGCAACCAAGCCTGAACTAGAAGAAGCAGAGTAAAACAACCCATGTGTAAGGGTACCCTTCAAATAACGGAGTATGTGAAGAGCACCCTACCAATGAATAACTCGGGGATTCCCAACAAATTGACTAAGCAAATTCACAGCATATAGTGAAGTTCAAATACAGGAGCTTACCAATCAACCTACGAAACTGCTCAGGTTGGGCAAATAACTCACCATCACTAGAGGAATAAACGGTGCCACCAGGAAGAGGTAACTCCTCAGGTTTACAGCCAGTTAAGCTTGCATCAACCAACATGTCAAGTATATATTTTTGTTGGGACATATAAGTACCCTGATCAGTCCGAGATAATTCGACCCCAATCAGTCCGAGATAATTCGACCCCAAGAAACTAATGAACAGGACCTAAGTCCTTCATAGTGAACAGATCATGCAGATAAGTTTTGAGCTTTGAAATCAGAGTGACATCAGAACCTGTAATCAGAATGTCATCCACATAAACAACCAAAGCCAGAAATGAATCACCAGAAGCCTGCACAAATAGACAATTATCATGTACGGATTGCACAAGACCATAAGCCAATAATTTCCCATATAATTCATGATTCCACTCTCGAGAGGCTTGCTTTAAGCCATATAAGGAGCGGTTCAATTTACAAACTTGGCCAGGTTTCCCTTTGGTATACCCAGGAGGGATTTTCATGTAAATGTCTTCGGTTAGATAACCATGAAGAAAGGCATTATTAATGTCTACCTGGTGTAAAGGCCAACGGTTGACTGTAGAAACATGAATAAACATCTAAATAGTAGGCCATTTAGCCACAGCCTAAAACTTTCAAAGTAATCCATACCCTCTAACTGAGTAAACCCTTGGGCTACGAGACGGGATTTCGGTTTATGTACAGTGCCATCAGCATTGTACTTAATTTTGAACTTCCATACACAACTGACAATGTTTGTATTAGCAGGTTTATCCACCAAGGTCCATGTATGGTTCTTTTCTAGAGCAGCAAGTTCCTCATTCATGGAAGCAACCCACACAGGATCCTTACTCGCTTGAGTGTAAGTGGATGGACATGTAAGCTCAGCCACAGATTCAAGAATATGGGCATGTGCAGTGGTAGTAGGTACCACTGAGGAGAGGGCAGATCATATTGCAATTTGGTAGAGGAAGGGCGTTTAACACAAGAAACATAATCCGATAACCAGGTAGGGGGCCGAGAGACACGAGTACTCCGGCGTAAGGATGGAAAGGAAGAGGAGTTATTGGCTGGATGTACAAATGCATAAGATCTAGGATCATCATGTGCAGGTTGAAGACCAGGAGCATCAGAAGAGGAATCATCATGTGTAGAACTGGCAGGGGCATCAGCAGAAATTTCATCATTTGCCAGAGATGATTCAAGACATGGAGGTAAATCCTCACTCATGTTTTCACCAGCTGAACAAGGCTTAAACAGAGGAAAAGAGACCTGCATGTGGGAACTAGGATCACAGCAGAAAGGAAAATGTGTTTCATAAAAATGGACATCCCGGGAACTATACACAGAGTGAGTATATAGATTGTATAATTTGTAGGATTTCTCACCATAGACATACCCAATGAAGACAGACTTATCAACACGAGAGGCAAACTTAGAAGAGAGGGGATGAGTGATGGTGGAATAGGCGAGGCACCCAAAAACTTTGAGCCGAGAAAGATCTGGTGGTTTGTGATATAACATTTCATATTGTAACATTCTGGAAAAATTTTCATATTAAAATAAAGTCAAATAAATGTGAAAATATCAGTATACAAAGGTATACGAAAGGTTGACGTAAGGTTAACACAAAATAAATCAAGAAAAATCTGAAAAATCTGAAAAATTAAAAGTACGCGCGGTGGACACAAAAGTACACAGTGTCGGCACGACCACACGTAGTCAAAGCCGAGCACGCGTACTTGGTGCAAAAAGACGCGTTGTGGAGGCGACCACTCATAGTACATGGTCGACCACGCGCACCTCATGGTGACCACGCGTAGTTAACTAAAAACATGAGCTGGAGTGAAATGGAAACAGAAGAGAAATGACGAGGCTTGTTCTTCGTCTATAAAACTGAAAATAGGAAGCAGGTGAAGATAGAAAATGGAGAGCTCATAGAGATTAGAGAAAAAGAGAGACGAGAGAGAAGGAAAGAAAGAGAGAGAAAGAGGGTTTTAGGTTCGGAAAATCGACGATTGGAGTAGGCTCGATATTATGGAGGCTGTGTCGATATTTCCGACTTTGCACGTATTTTGAGGTAAGTGTTTCTACACTTACTAAATTGATTCGTAAACCTTATTATTTAGGCTTCTATATAATTAATAATAGTTGGCCTATAATGAATTGCTGAGATTGCTAGAGTTAGACGAATCAATATTGAGAATGATTCCATCGTGAATCAATTATATGTTGATTTGATTATTGTATGAGTTATGATAATGAAAATGGAATGATCTATGTTTGATCGAAATGGATTGAATACCTGTGTGGTATGTTTTATTGAGATTAATGTTAAAATGATAGTATACCTGTATGGTATTGTTGATATGTTTTCTTATTGCTGTGTGTGAGGATATAATTGATATGAGTTGTGTGCTGATATTAGTGATATGATTCTGTGTGATTAGTATCTGTGTGATACGATTGAATGAATGAGCTGTGTGCTCTGCTGTGTGCTATGTTATATACTGAGGTGTGTGCAGAATGAATGTCATTCAATGTAGTGTGCGATTATGAATGATATTCATATTGATTACATTCATACATTTACATATCTGTATGACACGAGCCTGTGTGGCAACATATAAAAAGGATTACTGTGTGTTATCCTGGACTACTGTGTGCGATAGTCCATATTTACAAGTTATATGCTCAGAGTTGTGTGCTCAGGCTATATGCCTTACCTCTGCTGTGTGCGATAGAGGAAAATTCCACTGCTGTGTGCGATGGTGGATAATACCCGGGTCATTCTGTGTGAAATTGCATTTCATTGCACTTCATACATTATATTCATACATGTATGATTGAGAATTGTTATTGTTGAATCTGTGTGGTTCGTATTCTGCTGTGTGCGATATTGAATAAAAGATATTGATCTCTGTATGAGATAAAAATGATTGAATGTTGTGTGCTTCTTGATTACTGCTCTGTATGAGTTTCTTCTTATCGTTACCTGTATGGTTCGATATTATGTATGATTAATCTGTGTGATTAAGATTATGGATAATACGCTGTGTGCTATTGGATGATCATAGTTGTTGTGTGCTATACTATGAAATGTGTTGTGTGCTAAAAGAAGATAAATCTATATGAAATGAATAGGGAACAACCTATAAAACAAGTGAAATAAGATAAAGAATGTTGTGTGCTAATTATCTTAAAACAAAATATGAATAGGCTTTTCTGAGAATAGTATATCTTTGTACTGATCAGCACGTCCTCGTCTTGAATATTAAAGTTGAAAATAATGAACTTGAAGTTCAATATAGTAATTGACTATTGGGGATGAAGGTATGAACACGTCCTCGTGTTCATCAGCACACCAGTGCTAACTGGACCCCTGCACTTCATTTAAACTTAAATTGGGTTTATACTTACTGAGTATATCTTTATACTCATCCCTTTTGTTTGTTTTAAATGATTGTGCAGGTATAGCAG
>CANYCX010471240.1:0-12043 GCA_948193385.1 Breynia disticha f. nivosa
ACCTAAACCAAGATTTAACACCAGAAATTGTTACTATTGGATAGTATATTCCTTAAGCTTTCAATCAAACCATTGTTTACCCGATTTCGACCTCAAACAAACAAGAAATATGGTCGGAAAGCTAGGGTTTCCAAACTAAAACGATATTCACAAAATCAAGGAGAAAATCTTACTGCTACTTAATCCTCAATCGGTTCTGTAGATTCTCGACACTAGGGTTTCACGAAGAACAACGTCTTGGGGTTTTTCCCCCAAGTCTAGAGAGAGAGAGGGAAGAGAGAAACGTTTGGTGAGGTGTAAAGAGAGGGAGGCTAAAGTGATATATATAGACTTTTTGGTTTGGACGGTTTTGCCCTCGGCACTACAGGGTTATCTCCCTTTCGTCTTTTCTTGTTTTCTGGTGGTCTAACCACTCTAAAATTTTAATAATTCACCAATTTCTATTTTCTCAACCCAACTATTATTTAATCTAATCGCAAAAAATTTCCTACGTATTTTTAATACGTATTTTAATTTAAATATTAATTAACCGAAAATTTGATGGTGTTACAACATGTTTGTAATTTGGTGCGTGGTTGTAGAGATGGGAAGAGGTCGTCTGCCATGTGCAACACAAATAATGGATCACGTACAATATTCTTCAATTCCACAGTGTTGATATCAAAACATGTTTAAGAGGGTGACAATCTGGGAAGGTAGATCACTTGTGCACAACTGCTGAGTGACTTTTTACTGTTTCGCTAAGCATTTGGAATGTATCCTTTTTTTGCAGCTTCATGGAATAGAATTGCACACATGACATGGTAGTAAATAATTGCAGAATTCTAAGAAATTGTCATGGCAAACTAAGAAAGGAAAATGTTCTACAAGACTCTCCAAGTCATTTTCATCTTCAACATCGTCTTCAAATTCTGACAAAAATCATTAATGAAGGTCATCAAGTGTGACTCTAATTATGAGTGTTTTTATTGTTTGGATTTTGTTAATTTTTAATGCAAGTTATCATAGAAGGAAGAACTTTTTTATTGTTTGAAGTTTGTTAATTTTTTTTGTCAACTTTGTGTCAATTTGTGATCTTGATGGCCTTGTCTAAGATCAAGATTTTTGAACAATTAGAGTCACGCTTTGCACAGTTACTGAATGATGCACATCTTATTTATATATTTTGAACTTTTAGGCAATTTGTTGTTAACTTTTGGTCGGCTTTATTTGTATATTTAATTTGACGGCAGTACGTATTACTGATGTAGGAATTAGAGTTTGACTATTTTTTTTGTAAAATTTTTGTTCTAAACAACCTTTCTACTATGTGAGCTAAGACCCAATAGATGAGACACAATTCACTTAAATAATATAGTTTTTTTATATTCGGCATTGGTGGAAACAAAATCAAATTAGCTGATATTATTGACAAATATTTTCTAATATGGCATATATAAAAACTTGACATATTAATTATGTAAAGGCATAATTTGACCTTATTTGTAGGTGGAAATTCTTCAGGAGATAATTACAAAATAATTATTAAGGAAGGACATGGGCAAAAGCCAACCAAATATTCCACTTACAAAATTGTTGTTTTTTATTAGAAATGTTAAAAGCGTACCGGTGCTCCAATTACTAGTAGATAAATGCTTAAAAAAATGCTTCTTTGCGAGTTTTTGCTTTGTAGAAATGTGTTGGTTAAAGGTAGTGACCTCATTGATTCTGTGAATGCAGTTGATATCCTATTTGATAATAGGGCATTGATGTATTTTTTTGCCAGTATTACCTCATTCATATTTAATTGTGCTAAACTTTTCATGTTTGAAGAATATTTACTTTAAGAAGGAATTTGAAGTTACAGTCCATCTATGAAAGCCCAATTTTAAGCTAGTGATCGATGTACATTACAGTCTATCTATAAAAGCCCGACCCGCAAAGTAGAAGCCTCAAATTATGTGAAAACTCAAGTTATTATTTTATTTAATCAATCTTTTTTATGCAAATTAATTTATAAAAGAGAAAATCATTTAAAACTTAAAATCATAATAATAAAATAGTTCTAAAATATAATACAAATAAATAAGTTTAAAAGAGGTACTAACTTCCCACAGACGGTTCTGAAGTACTAATAAACACGCGTCCGATCAAAGCAGTTCGATGTCAAAGCTCATTAGAAGGAATGTCTAGAGAGAAAAGTTGCTACCTAAACCACATAAAATTTTAAGAGCTAATCTCTAGTGAGGGACGACACTCTAGATGGTTCAAGACCCCTCACACAACTGGTTTTGCAAACATTTTTCTTTTGAAAACCATGCAGTAGTACTATAGTACACAAAACTACTAGATATATCCAAATCATTTTCAAAACGTTTCCATAAATCAAACAAGCATGCGATTAAGTATTTCCAATATATCAAAGTTGGGGATGAAGACACTAATCTCACTAAAGGCCTCATCTCAAGTAGATGTAGTGTAATGTTTTGCAGTATCGACCACAAAACCCAAGACACTGTATCAATTGGATGTTGAGTCAATAAGTCATAATATGAACTCTGTTGCTCTATCCTAAGATGCTAATATTACCAAGGGCTATAATCTCAAGGCAGAGGCGTATGTGACAATAGTCACCAAAACTCAGACAGTGTCAATAATCATATCAAATGGATTCATGTGACTACTAACCAAAAACATCAAATCCAATAGGGGCTATCTCAAATCACAATACTTTGGCCAAAGATGTTACTCTTAACCCAGTAACATTGGCGTGCTATTAATAAGTTACAAATTTAAACACATATCACAATTTATTATGTAAGAGTATCTGTAAAGGTTGGTTGATTTTCACACGCAACATTTTTTTAGATTTGGTCAAATCTATAATTTAGTCCTTTTGAAGATATACGTGAACACATCAAAAAATGTATATATAGAATTTGAAAGACACAGTTATGTGTCTGAAGCTGAAATCACACTCACTTGGTGTGCGTAGTTGCTTAACCGTGCCCATGGCTCTACATCAGCTTGGGTGTCACACAGACACTAAGCGCTTACTGAAATGAGTAAAAAGATTTACATGAGTACTATGGCAAGTTTAATTTTACGAATGCATAGCTTCTCCTAAAATAGATGTCTTAATTCAAATGCAGTTAAAATAATATCACGCCCAAACTCCTATTATGATAACCGTGTTTAACTTAATATTTCAATAATCATCCAACTTAACACCTAACTTAACACCTAAACTTAAACTAAACCTATAACCTACCATTTCCAACTTATTCTAAAACCAAACCCACATAATTTTATGCTAAAAACCTCCATCCATAAAATCACCAACACTTTCCAATAACCACATGTAACCTAAACCTATTCAAACAAACAATCACTAAACATAGAACAATTGATCCATATACCTTGTTAACTCCCAAAATGGAATTGAAATATAGGATGAGATTTTTGGTTTAGTCTAAATCGAAGCGAAAGCCTGCATAGGGGAAACAAAGCATTTGAGAATAAATAAAAAGAGAAGAAAAAGGAAAATTATTAAGGAATGTCAAAAGAAGCAGCCTGAAGCTTCAATTACCTTAGTTGACAGAAAAACTGATGGAAAGAGAAGGAGAAAAGTAAAACGACGTCTTGAGTGAGGGATACAATGTCGAAGAATGATTTGAAAAACAAAAAGAGCAATGAAAATGCGTGAAAGGGAGAGGAGATTATGGCTTGGTGGGTTGGAAAAATGATAAGGAAATAGAATTTAAAATGTGTAAGAGATGGGCTATTTAATAATGATATGAAAGAAAACGAGACAATGAAGTAGGATGGTCAACAAGAAATAAAAAGGAAGCAAATGAGAGGATTGAGATGGTGAGAAGGTGAAGAGAAGTTGTGGTTGAAAAGAAGATGAATGTGTAAAGTGAGAGGTGGAAGAAAACGATGGTGTGGGTGTGAGAGGCAATTGCATGCCTAAAAAGAAAGAAGAAGAATAGTCAAATAGAAATGAAGAAAGAGTATGGGCTCTGCATGGTTTGTGTGTAAAAGCAAGGAAACATTTAATAAGGGTGGAGTGTTGAGTGAAAAAAGAAATAAAAAGAGTGGAGATGCTGACATAACATGAGGGATTTCAAAAGAGGAACTAAAGAATGACATTTGGGCAAATTCTTGGGTGAGAGTGCATGAATCGGTCCTCACCTACTGTACATGAGGACTTGTTTCAAACCATTGGATGTAATTTTTATAAAAATGAGATGAAATCATGACCATTAAGGCTTGATGTAACAAATTAAACATATAAAGTAACAGTAAATGGACTTGTTACTTATTAAAACTGAAACAAAAGTAAAGCATACATACATAACCAGGTTTTTAGAATGGGTTGGTTGATTTCGGGCAGAAGGATTTTGGAAATTGGTTTGATGTGTAAGTTTTTTAGGCAGGTTTGACGTGTAAGTTGGGTAAGGTAAGAAATAAAACTTATAATATGAAAAATAAATTTAAAAACAGAAGGATTTTGAAAATAATTGTTGTTGATATTATTATGTTATGAAGTAACAAAGATTTTGTTAAGTAATGAAGCAAATTATGTTTATGAAAAATTGAGTGTGTTGATTTAGTTTGATTAATAAATTTTAAATGTGAGACCCATTTTTAAAACCCTTTATTTCCAAATAATTAATACTTTTTATAAATAATATCATAATCAAATAAAATATAGAGGAAAGAGAAAATATAAAATACATGCATTTTATTAAAACTCGGCCCAAATATTTTACAAACAACAAAAAATATATTTACAGAAGCTGTAGTTTAGTTTTGAAAACAAATTCAAAACCAAAATGCATGTATATACAATCATGTACAAACCAAAAATTCCAAAATACAAAATCTGGAGCTAAGACCTCACTGCTCATATCACTGTATTCTCGATCCACCGCAAGTCTGTAGATCCACAGCAGCTATCTACGATCTGCACATTATCAGCAACAATCACACACAGGTGAGTATTTTCATACTCAGCAAGTGTTTTTACATACTTACCAAATTAGTTAATGCACAAGTAATCGTTTATTATTATGATTTAAATACATTATGCAATAGGGATAATGCCCTAATTAATCCATTCACAAATTCGTTCTTAATTCACTGTTTAATTACTATTCAGCAAGTTTTTTAGGAGGCACAGTCGTGTTGTGTCAGCACGAGGTCTTGCTCAGCGCGATTTCCAGAACTCTTCAAGCATGGAGCGTGTTGTCTAAATTAGCCTCAACACGAGGGTGTGTTGACCAGCAGGGGGTCGTGTTGACTCTCAAAAATATGTAATTCACTTTTAATTTTCAAGCAACAAAGACATCAAACAATTGCACAAAGGTTATCAATTGTTATTACTAAGTAGATACCATATCTATAGTGTTTTCATACCACAACAATACATTTATATCACACTTGCTTGCTATCAAACCATACAACACATGCTTAAACATATAAGCATTCTTAAAGCACAATCACATAATCACAACACCAACAATCTCAATATCAACAGTAGCAAGCAACAAACTTATCAAACAACTCATTCTAAGGCATCAATATCATATGAATGCAATCTTAAATGAAAGTTCAATGTCATTGCAATCACACACAATATGCTTTGGGGTAGTTCTTTCTTTTCTCTTTTTTATTTTCTTTTTATTTTTCTTTTTATCATTTTCCCTCGGTATCAGACCAACATCGAACACAGTTTGGCATCAAGCCTAGCTTAGAATATCATCAGTCCCAGATCGACATCGAGATCTCTCTTGAAATCATCCTCAGGCCTAGCCTAGGATATCACGACATGTGTCACACAATGAAATGCAACACATGAATGTATCAATGCATCCATAAGGCCAATCTCAATCAACTCAAATGCATAATCATGCATCAAAGCAAGTAAACACATGCTTTCCATATCACTTAAAGTTCATAGGCACATAGCAAATATGAACATCAAAGCAAGATCAATATCATACTATAATCATACAAAACTCTCAATCATGCTCATACATATAAGATCATCCAACAAGGATCAATCAAATTGCAAATGTTCATAAGAACATAACATATAACCACTAATCACTCCATGGCACATATGAGCGTACACTTAGTCTATCAATCTCCTATAATCAATCCAAGTTCAAGAACACATAGCACTCAAGGCTTAAGAACACATATCACATAAAAACACTCAACATATCAATCGAGTCCAATTAGGAAACATTTTTTCTATCATCTTAACTCATTTGCATCAATTCTAAATATGAATTAACCATACAGATGCAAGGCCTATAATGGTAAATGTAAACGACGCTTACCTCACAAAAGTAGTGAAGTCGGCTCTGGGCTCAACTTCGATCCAACACCCTTGATTTGTTTCCTATACGTAATAATCATACAAGCCTATTAATAAACTCATTCCATAACTATAGAACTCTAATTACAGCCTTAAAACTCCATTCTTAATTTTCTCACTTAAATTCTAATTCTCTGTGATCTTACTTTTCTCATTCAAATCATGACTTAATTGTTCTAATTCATTCTAAAGGATTTAACTAACTAAATCTCAACTATTTAACACTTAAATTAGTTCCTGCTTCATCAACTTAGAATTCACAGCAACCATTAACAACACATATCTTCATTCCACACAAGCTTACAAGCTTACCTTGATGATTTGCTCTAATTTTTAGCAAAGAATAATGTGTCTTCTTTGCTTCCGCACACTCTAGATGTTTTCTAAGGTTTCTTTCATATTTTCTCTCGTTTCTTCTGCTCTAATTGTGCTTTGTTGAATAAAAAAGTAAAGCAGTCGGTGTTCTGTATAAAATTGCCAGTCGACATGACTTGCAGTACGGGTCATGCTCATGGTCGTGCCGTGTTTTTTCAACACGAGTTCCAATTAGGTCGTGCACGAGATCATGTACATCAATTTCCAAAATGATGAGCACGCTCATGGTTGTGCTCGTGCCCGTGCTCATCTTCTATTTTCTGCACTTTTTTGATTTCTTTCTGATTCTATTATGTTTTTAATCTAGTTTCCACATAGATTAATTCTATCAATTTCTAGGGCGTTACATTAAAGGAAAATAAAAATGTGTTAATGAATTACATAAAAGTTTGTATGTGAAAGTAATGAAATGAAAAATAATGTGCAAAAAGTGATAGAGTTAAAAAAATGTATGTTAAGAGTTTCAGTTACAAGATAATTTGTAACTTAATGAATCCCTTGAAAGGGAAATATTTTAAGTTACAAATAATAGTCAGGGTGAAAAACGTGTATTAAGAGTTTCAGTTATAGGACAGTTTGTGACTAATCAAATCCTTGCCGAGGGAAAAATTTTGAGGTATATATAATTGTAAGAGTAAAAATAGCATTTTTAATTGGTGTTACAGGATAGTGTGTGACAGTTTTAATCCCTGTAAAGGGAGAAATTCGAAGTTACAAAAACATAAAATAATGTAGTTACAGATACAACAATGTAGATACATGTACAGTTATGTAGTTTTAATAAGATAATATAGTTGAGGATAGATAGAAGAATATATACATGAATATAGTCAATGTTCCATTGATATAAGGGCAGACATATTAAAATAGTTACAGTTTGACATAAGGACATACATATTAAAATATTTGTACACACATTAAATGTAGTTATAGTCATACGAAAATATTGTATCCATGGGTATTTAAGAGAGAAAAAATATTTACATTAATAATGATGCATTTAACAATGGAAGATATTAGAATAGGTAGAACTAACATTGTAAGTATAGAAATTGAATCTTTGCATAGGAATTGCAAATTTAGGCACAAGAATAATGATATAATTACTTTAAGTACAGTAACAACATTGATACAAAAGTTATGGAAGAAATTAATTTGTACAAGGAGAATTAATTTATACTTAAATGTGCCGAAAGTAATAGTTGGAATATGGATAAGAAAAATTAAGAAGGTGCGAATTCGTAAAATAATACATATTAACTTCATTATGAGGAATTGTTTTTATGTGTTAAAAGGGCTTAATTAATAGCTACAAAGCTCAAATGCCATGTTTACAATGTTTTAATTGATTTAATAACACGTTTTAATTTAGGAAGGCGGCCAAAAATTGATTTGTTGAATGAGTCATAAGTAAAATTGGATTGAAAAATATAATAAAATTGCTTTGAAAAATTAAAATGAAAACATATTGAAGTGATATTATAAATAAAAAAATTGATCTGTAAGAATGTGTAAATTAATTTAAAAATTGGTGATATAGGTAGTAAAAAATGTATTGTTGAATAGTTTTAACATTAATATGATAATAGTAAAATAGTGTTAATTGTAAATGTATTGTTGAATTTATGAAAAAAAATGTAACCAAAATGTATTAGTAGAAACCTATGAAAGTGTTAATATTTTGAGAAGTCATTATATTAGAATGCTTTAATGTAATGCATCATAATGTGTGTGAGTGTTTATACATTATATTAGAATTCATTATGTTAGAATGCAAGATATGTTGGTTAATTTTACACATGACAATGCATTAAGAGTATATAGAGATTGATTGTGCCTAAGTAAGTACAATGTAAGAACTTTTTAATGAAATTTGAATAAAAATTTTGGTATTAATGTATTTGAATGAAAAGCATGTAACTTAACTTAAGAAAATTATTTTTATATTTAAATGAAATGAAATAAAGTAAAATACTAATGCAAGAATGTGTGGATGTGTGGTAAGTTTGAATTATTTGTAAGTAAATAAAAAAGAAATTTATAATTTATGAAGGTAAAATTGTAATGCATTATAGTGTGTCTTGTTTGATATGTTTTGTGGCGTAAGTACTGATGTTATGTTAGTTATGCTTTTAACATAAATTTAATTATTAATTCGCATGCATAATTTTAGATTCGTGTTAGTTTGTATGATGTAATAAGTTTATAATTGCATAATACATGAAAATTGATGCATTATAAAAATTTATAATATTGATATTGTAAAAAATAATTAATCTGGCATATGATATAAGAAGAAATATTAATTGAAATGTTAAAATTTCAGTTAATAAATGAATCTCTGTGGAGGTAATATATTAGGTGAAAGAATCACTGTACAGAGTTAAAGAAATTTTGTAAATATTTATAGGTATAATTACAAGAAAATGGATAGTTATAATAATAATCAATGTTGGAACTAAAAAACACGTAAGTACAAGGATGAACATAAAGTTACAACATAGAAAGACTAGTTACTTTATGTAGGTTATGATAAGTTACTATTGGGTTTTAAAAAAATTCGAAGTGAATGTTGCCATCTTGAATTTGGTTGCCCTCTCATTTGTAGTGCAAACATTAAATTTTAATTTAAATAATCGAAGTCATTAAATTCGTATGTGATTAGGTTTTGAAGATTTTGATTGATGAGGTAACTTCATTCGTAGTTATTTGTTAATGCATGAATTTTATATTTATTCGCCAGTATCATGGTGAAATAACGTTTGATTTGAAAGTATTTGTAGATAAAAATTTGTGTGTTGACAAACCAAGAGATGCTTCGATAATTATTTGCAGCTTCAAAGGTTAGAATGTTGTCATATCGAAGTAATTAACTGAAAACCTTATTTTATGTTCGTTAAGAATATGCTTAAATAAAAGAATTGGCTGGGGTTTTGGTGTTTAGCATTGTTGTGAGTATGGGTATTGGATTTTTGGGTGTTTTGTTGATTGGAATTTAAATGTTTTGGAGGTTTAAGTAAATATGCTTGTGCATAAAAGTGCTATGCAGTTCATTATTTATTTGGATTAACAGAGAGTTGTTTTTTAGCTGTATTTAATGAGGGAATGTAAGCATAGGATGTTTGATTGTGGTAGATTTTTGATTAATGCAAAGTAAAATTGTAAAAAGTTGAATATTGATAATGTTTTGATGTGTTATGATATAACATTTAAATGAAAAATATGTCTATAATGTTAAGGAAAAGGCAAAAAAGGAGTGGTTAGGCAGAAAGGTAATGTTGAGAAGCAAAGAGATGTTGTTGAGCAAGCAGGGATTGAGCAGCAAGTGAATGTTCAAAAGGAAGCAAATGTTAATAAAGTGTTAGAAGATGGTATTGTTGATAAAGAAAATGTTCAGCATGAGTCAAATGTTATTGATGAGGAAGCAGACGTGCACCAAAATGCTAATTTTAAGGAAGTTGAATCAAATGTTGATGAGCAAGCTGATGTACTGGAGCAAGTGGCAAGTGAACCCAACGTTGTAAATGTTCTAGAACGTGAAGAATTAAAGGGTAAAAAGGAAAAGATATTGAATATGATTGTTGGTTGTTTGTGTAAGTAGTTTTGTTTTTCTGAAGTATGTGAGTACATGAAATAGTGATTTGTTAATGTTGTTTTGACAGAGTTTAATATTTTATCCGTGTTCGAAGTGAGCACCATTAAAATTTGCTACATTTTGCTTTGGGTTGGATGAAAAAAGGAAGAAGTTTGTTGATGAAATAGGGTTTGGTGGTAGAATAACAAAGAATAAGAATGCAAAAGCAATGAAATTTATGAGAAGGTTTGATATCAACTCAAGGAAACTAGTTGTGCATGAAAAGGAAATGTTCATGAGTGAGCAGGTTGTATGACAAACTCTTGGATTATTGACTGGTCCCTTGATAATAAAAAAGAAAAGGTTTGATTTAGTTTATGAAGGTGTACAGAGTAGTAAACATAAGACGTTTGATGACACTGAACATGAATTGTGGAATAGTAGCGATGATCGAGAGTGGAAGGAAAAATTTGTTGGTTTGGTTCATGACTATGTGTTGTTCCCAATGTGACCCCTAAATTCGACTACCACTTGTTTTTCAAATTTATTTATTTCCCTCAAGTGGCACCCGAACTTGGAAATTATAAATTTCAGAATAACAATTTCAAATAAAAGGGTTTTAAAGAAATTCCTTTATGCACATTCAATTTAAATGTACATCTTTCATTGATTAAGTAAGAACTACATAAGAGTTTAAAAGTGGGGATATCTCAAAAATGCAAAATGTTAACAAAATCAGTAGGGTTATACAAGAAAAGAACTCCATTGGACCTCATTTTGAATATAACCCGTCAAAATGAATGTATACACTAAAAAATGTTCAATACAATGTATGACATATGTTCAAGAGTAAGCTTCAGTGCACGACCCACCTTGGTTCCCCGGTTCTTCTTGTATTAGTCGAAGAGAGCAAAACAACTACCACCCCTCCACCGTATCCCCTCAAGCTCCTGCCAATATGACAGGCATAATACGCGTGAGTCGCAAAACTCAATAAGCAACACTGCCAACATGGACAACGTCCTATAACATTTTCACGTTCACATCTATTCATATGATCTATACTCTATTGATAAACTTTACATTATGATGTTAATTAATCGAGTCACTACACAAGCATTCAAACAATTATGCTCATCCACTTAACAGTTCTTCCATATGAGTTAGAAAGTGTCTCTTGAGTACGTTATTGTCAGGTAAGCTTCTAATCTATTAACACAATATTTCATTTGATACAGTCAGATGTACGGGAACGGTTTAGGGAACGGTTTGGGGTGCCCGTTCTTTAGGCCATTCAGTCGTTATGTTCAAGTCAGGGGATCCAAACGGTTTGGAGAACGGTCTATTGAACCTGTTTCCCAGGTCGTTTGATTGTGCTGTCAGACAGTGCATCTAAACTGTTTGAAGAACGTTTGAGGACAACCCATTTTCCAATTTGTTTTACCATTCTGTCCGCTCAGTGAATCGAAATAGTTTGGGGAACGGTCTTGGAAAATCGGTCTCAAACCCGTTTCCACTCACTGGAGTCCCTTTGAGGATGAAACAGCTTGGAAAATAGTTTACATAGCCCGTTTTCCAGCCCATTGCACCCCTCTGTTTCCAGAAAACTGCAGCATCACACATAGGATTGCACACTAAATCAAACACAAACCATAGGTACATTCCTCAAACAATCCACAAGCATCAACAAGCTTATAACACCACATATTTCACTTTATACTTCAAAA
>CANYCX010471245.1:0-14572 GCA_948193385.1 Breynia disticha f. nivosa
GATTTTATCTAATAAAAATAGATGAAAAACATGATTTCAAAAGAACTACAGTATCTGACCGAATATAAAAGTGCAACAAATAAGCGAAGTGGCAAACATATTTTCAAGAGCGGCGCATTAAAAGTCGTCGCCAAAAGTAGACAACAGAAAAAAACATATCATGACGTGTAGTTGAACTTACAACTTATTTTCATGTTTATTTTAAATTGATGTGATCTTAGAATCGAATGTGAGTAGATTGCTTCTCGATTCGATCCCATTTTAATTTTTATCATAGATGAGGATACCGAATAGTATAAGAAAATAGAAAAACAAACAAAAGAACAAGAAATTGGCCAAAAGAAAGCGAAATCTTAGCTGTAACCATGCAATGCAATGCCATCACCCTCGCATCTATCTTCCTTACTTCACTTTCCTTCACTTCACTTTCTGATGTATCAAGTCCGATTCCCCACGAATCTCACCCATTTCTACTCATACTTACTTCACACTCTCTACTCTCTTCTCTTCTCCATTCTTGCCTTGCCACCACTGAATGAACCTCTTCCACCATGCCCTCTTCTCCTTCCCTCTTCTTCTTTCTCTTCTTTTCATTCTTCCTATCCTACACTCCTACCTCCTTCTCTTACCCTCGTAGAATCCTTCACCAACCCTTTTTTCCTCTTGGCTCTTCCCCTCCTTCACTTCCACCTTCTCCTGCACTTCCTCCTCCTCCTAAACTCCCATTTTCCACTTCTACTCCTCTCAATACCCCTTTTTTCCCTTCTTATCCTGCTCGTCCTCCCCCGCCGTCTCCCGCCACATTCGCCTCTTTTCCGGCCAACGTCTCCTCTCTTGTCCTCCCCCAAACCCACAATCCGAAACCCACTTCCAAAAAAGTTCTTGCTCTTGCAATCTCTGCTGTTATCTCTGCAATTTTTGTTCTGGCCATTTTGGTCTTTTATTACAATCGTCGCAAGAGAAACCACACTTTTGGTGACGATAAGACATATGGATGCACTATTAGCAATAGCAACAGTTCTAGCCGACGCCAAAATAGTTCTATAGCGGCGAATGGCCAAAGTACCGTCGCTAGAAATTGTAATAAATTAAGAACTACTTCAACAAGCTCCGAGTTTTTATACTTAGGCACATTGGTGAATTCCCATAACATTGATGAAACCAACTCCAATAATGGAACCACCTCTTTGGATCCTCGGAAACTGGAGTCGCCGGAGCTCCGGCCACTTCCGCCGCTGAACAGTTTCAGGCAAAACAACGAAGTGGGTTGCATTGTGGACGATGAAGAAGAAGAGTTTTATTCTCCAAGAGGGTCTGTAGGCGGAGGAAGAGAGAGTTCTACTACTGGGACTGAATCAGGTTCGCGAAGAGTACTTTTTGCGGCGGCTTTAAATGGCGTGGTTGACGTTTTCGACGCTAAAAGTACCGATTCAAGTTCTTCCTCGTCTACATCATCTAATTCTGGTTCTGTTTCAGTTTCTCCTCCTGGGACTCCAAGTCCCAGACCCAAGTCACCGGATTCGGCTTCTGTTTTAGTTGCTTCTCCTCATCCACCTCTGACACCACGGTCTCTACAGGAGGTTTCAGTGCGGAGTGTCGCTAATTCTTGCACCAATGAATCGCCAAGGATTTCGTTGGATTTGGAGCAGAATATTCAGTATTCTAGCTCTTTTACCCCGGTTAAGAGTCCAGGGAGACCTCTAAGGTCTCCGTCGTTGTCTCCAGTGAGACCTTTGAGTGTTAATGATGAGACTATTTCTGGTTCACCTGAGAATAGGAGAACTTCGGAGAATTCTAATGATTTGGATCGAAAGTTGGAGTCTTTCTCAAAGCCATCTTCGGGTTTTTCATCACCAGAGAGAGTTTACGATGATACGGATCGGAATGTGCAGTCTCCTTCCTTGTCTTTTGGTTCTATGTCCTCTGAAAGAGTGATTGAGAAGACACCGTCACCGGGAATATCAATTGATTTGGATCAGAATGTGAAGTTTACCTCATTGTTCTCCACTAATACGACTCCAGAGAGAGGAGTGGATATGAACCCAATTCTGTCTCCAAGGATTTCGAATGTTTCGGATTTAGCTGCTTCTTCACCTGAATATGGTCTGAGAAAAAGCCCTGATTTGTCATTTGGAGAATTTCGCCGCGAAATGAGTCTTAATGAGAGAATTAGTAGTGTTCTAGCGCAGTCTGTTGCTGGTTCTTCTCCTCCGCGAGCACCACCGCCGCCTCCACCGCCACCACCACCACCACCTCCTCCTCCTCTGCCGCTGGCATCGCAGAGGGCATGGGAATCTCCAGCCGAATTGACACCAACAAGGCAGGCTATTCCTAGGCCTCCTGCACTTGTACCACCTTCAAGGCCTTTTGTGTTGCAGAGTACTCAAATGAAAATATCTCCAATGGAATTGCCTCCAACTTCTTCAGTGTACGAGAGTGTTGATGATACTCCCAAGCCGAAGTTGAAACCATTGCATTGGGATAAAGTTGGAGCTTGCTCTGATCGCGAGATGGTTTGGGATCAGCTGAGATCAAGCTCTTTTAAGTAAGTTATCGATGAATTCCTGCCTTTAACCATCTGCATTAACTGATATCTTAATTGGTTCTGCAGTTGGTTTGGATTATAGTTGTTTCTTAAGTAATCAAGTTTGTGAATGTTGGTTATGTTTCAGATTGAACGAGGAAATGATTGAAACATTGTTCATTGTAAATACTCCCAACCCGAAACCAAAAGACTCTGCTCCGCGCTCAGTTCTTCCATCACCAAACCCAGATAATAGAGTTCTTGATCCGAAAAAGGCTCAGAATATTGCCATTTTGCTAAGGGCACTTAATGTGACAATGGAGGAGGTTTGTGAAGCTCTTTTAGAAGGTGAATTTCTGTTTACATCCTCTAAACATCTTTCTATTTTAAGTTTTAGTTCAATGCAACTGAAGTTTCTCTTGGATTCAGGTAATACTGATACACTTGGAACTGATCTTCTGGCAAGTTTACTGAAGATGGCTCCTACCAAGGAGGAAGAGCGTAAATTGAAGGAATACAAAGACGATTCGCCAACAAAGCTTGGCCATGCCGAAAAATTCCTCAGGGCCGTCCTTGATGTACCTTTCGCATTCAAGCGTGTGAATGCAATGCTTTACATTGCTAATTTTGAGTCTGAGGTCGACCATCTAAAGAGGTCGTTTGAAACTCTAGAGGTAAACAAACTCTTTCATGCAATATGGATTTATTGCCATTGTTGGTGAAGCTTATTGATCAGGATCGGTTAGTCGAATTTACGCGTTGATCGAGGCCATAGATGTCTGATTGGTGTTTTGCATTTCTACAGGTAGCCTGTGAAGAACTGAGAAGTAGTAGAATGTTTCTTAAACTTCTTGAAGCTGTACTCAAAACTGGGAACCGCATGAATGTTGGGACTAACCGTGGCGATGCGCATGCCTTTAAACTCGACACACTCCTCAAGCTTGCTGATGTCAAGGGGGCAGATGGAAAAACCACACTCTTGCATTTTGTTGTACAGGAAATTATAAGATCCGAAGGTGCTCGTCTCATGGGTATGAACCAAACTCCAAACTCCGCATCAACTGAAGATGCCAAATGCAGGAAATTGGGTCTGCAAGTTGTTTCTGGTCTTAGTTCAGAACTCTCCAATATGAAGAAAGCAGCTGCCATGGATTCTGAAGTGCTTAACAGTGAGGTCTCCAAGCTTTCCAAGGGAATGGAGAATATCGCCGAGGTCGTACGATTAAATGAAACGGTGAGATCTGATGAAAGCACAAAAAGAGTTTCGGAATCAATGAACAGTTTCATGAAGATGGCAGAGGAGGAGATAATCAGGATTCAAGCGCAAGAAACCTTTGCCATGTCTGTTGTGAAAGAAATTACAGAGTACTTCCACGGGAATTCAGCTAAGGAAGAAGCTCACCCCTTCAGAATCTTCATGGTAGTGAGAGACTTCCTTGGCGTACTTGATCGAGTCTGCAAAGAGGTTCGCATGATAAATGAGCGAACAATAGTAAGCTCTGTTCATAAATTTCCAGTTCCAGTAAACCCAACACTACCACAAGTCCTTTCAGCATCGACTGCAAGAAAGCAATACAATTCTTCCGATAACGAGAGCACATCTTCGTAATCCTCAGTGATTATGGCTCACATCAGATTGAAAATTTTGTTGCCTTTGGCTTGAAACTGCCTCGAGACAAGTAGTTCGAGTCTGTTGCGGATGCCCAGCCAGACTGTAATTTGTATACATCAATGAAATATATAGGAATTTTCTTGGTGTTCATAAAATCTCTATTTTACTATGCTCTCTCGCATTCAATATCAGGAAGAAGATATGACATTATTTCTCATATGTTCCATATTCCTGTTTGCTGCGTCCAACAGAACGGATAATTAATACTAAACCATCTGTCTAATGTATCAGAAATTCTAAAAACAGATCAGGAATTGCAGATATGAACTGCTTATTCATAGAGGTCTAGAAAGTTTCAGGATTTCAAGGTCTCTGCATCAATGCGCTCTAAAATAAGACGTGCTTCTTCTTCAGTAGCTGGAACCACGTTGCGTAACCTGAACCCGTTCCGAGTGGCTTTTGCTTCTGGGCGAACCGTGAAAGTGAAATGAAAGGTATTTGACACCTGTTCCAAGCAATTCAAAAACAGGAAAGTGTATTCACTTCAATAAACAGACAGCATATAACAAGTTTAAGATTTGAAAAGATGGAATCATGAAGAAAAAGATTGTAATAGCTCATTAACAGGGTAATGCAATGTGGCTTACTTCACTGGTTCTCAGTTCTGGCCTTGTAACATGAGCTTCAACTTCGATATTGATCAGAGGAAGTTCCGGGTTTTCGTGTTCTGTGAAAAGAACACATGATTTGAAACGGAGGAAATCTCCGACGTCCACCTGTTAAAGAACACATGTTTTCCTCTCATAAATAATACCTCTGCGTCCCTTAAAGATAACCACATTTTTATATATAGCGTCCGTTATATAGACATACTTGCCTTTCAAAACTTTAGACAATAAGAATGACAGCGTAATTTAACTAACTTGAACTTGTTGCATGACTGCACATGCATGCCTAAATGCAGAGAACCAGTTTTTATACAAATACAAATGTTCATTTCAGTTCCAAAGACGTTATCAGCAATATCCAATTTGATGAACAAATAGAGAACATATGTTAATGCATATGTATCATTGCAGCAAGTATTTCATTTATGCCAACTTTTCAGAAATAGATTGATTGATAGTAGTAAGGGACTCACAGGTCTCAGGAAATCAACATGATCAACTTCCAGGAAGTAAGGGACTAATCCAGCGAAGACATAAGCAGTAGAGAAGGCCAATTCAAATGCCATTTGCATCAGAAAGCCTCCAAAGATCCGTCCATACATGTTCCTTTGCTGCGGCTGGCAAATCAACGAGTTCTCAAGGCGAGTATCCCTAAGAAGAATACTATTTCTGTCTGCCAAGGCTGGCATGTCACAGAAAACTCGTCCCTCTGCCAACCATGTCTCAAGTCTATTTATCTCTCCATTCTGAAAGTCCTTTCTATCATTCACTTTCTTCCTCTTCCTCAACTTACTTCTAGCCTCAGCTTCTTCAAAAAGCAACTTTTCTTGCTCAGTTTCTGGTAACAGACGGTTCACTGGAGCTGCTTTCCCAGTTTTAGAATCACGGGCAACAAATATGAAGTTAGCTGTCAAAGCAACCGAGTCTGAAGCATCCAACCCATCTGCAGAAAAACTTAAAGATTTCAAAAGAATGGCACATTTCTACGCAAAAAATAAAGCTTCAATATATTATCAACCACTTTATATGCTTTTTTCATTTCTTGGAAAATTTTTTTGGTCAAAATGCAAGAGTTGATGGCAGGCTTAATGCAATTACAATTACATATAATCCTTTAATTCCTTCTCAATGTTATATTTAGTTCAAAAGATATATACCTTTTGGGGCCTGAATGACTTCCAATTGTATTTCAATTGACGACCGCCCAACCCATATTGCGGAGCCAACTATTTTGAGATCAATATCAACACTGATTGCCTTCTTCAGGACAATCCTGTCAACAGAAGCAGTGACCAGCAAGAGTGGCCTGGTTGTACTGTCATCAGCAGCACAGTGCTATTCCAAGAACAACAAAATATTACTCTCCAAATATATTTCTAAATATGTTCCCTTAATATATATACACAACTAGTTCAATTGTCCGCGCAATGCGCGGAGGTAATATATATTTGTAAGTAGTTGAATTACCGCACATCAATAAGTCTATAGATTTTACTACAACTGTGAGAAAGTTAATATGGAGAAATTGTAGGATTTTATTAAAAATGCTCTAGATGAATTTCCTTGTTAGAATGTAAATTAAAAAATTGTTTATACAGACAAATAATTTATTTAATGTCGTGTATTTTTATGCTAACTTATGACTAACTATTTGTCATTTTACTTAAATTCTGTGTTTTTTTTGTTTAACGAGAAATGAAAATAGAGAAAATGAATTTATAGAAAATGTGTGGGTATAATGTATTTCCACGACAAGTTTATAATACAATTTTTTTAACTAACGTATGCATGTAATGCATTTTTCTGTTGATGAGAAGTTATTTATAGAGAATATATTTTGTATGCATGATATTCTTTAAAACTTTTTCTTCTTAAGACGTAAACATCTAAGATGAATAAGTTCAAATGTTAATTTTTAAGATGCATGTACTATAGTAATTGAAGAATAATATATTTTTAGTCAATTGTAGTAAGAAGTTGAAATATTTTGACTCAAAACAATGTATTTACTAATTATGTGGGATATTACCATTGAAGTATGTTAACAACTCTACACATGATAATTAAAAATAAAACTCTTGAGAACATTAGAAAAATAGCACATCATGTTGAATATTGTAAAAAATATTAAAATTGCTATAACGTATATAATTACAAAAATAATTATTATGGAAATATGAAAATTATTTGAATAACTTTTAAATTATGATTGAATTTATGTTAAATTGATGTAATATAAAAGTGTGACCGATATAATAGTTAAATAATAATATAGTAATTGAAAAAATTAACTAATAACCTAATTATCACTTATTGAATACTTATTATTAAATAGACTACGGTGCATATTTTTATTAGTACTAATTTTAAAAAGAATTAGTGTATTAAAATTAATAAATTATTAATTAGTATTTTTGGCGTAACTTTTTACCAAACATCAACCAATATATCATAAGTTATGCAAAATATGAGATCTCTTATAATATTGAAATAATTTTTACTATAAAAATATAATTCCATAAATAATTCGGGATAAAAATAAAATTATAATTATAATAAAATAATTATAAATCAACACACACCTAAATGCATAAATATAATTTTTTATACATTATTTTTATTTAAATAAATAACAAAATAATTAATATATATGATATCAAATTTAATAAACTATTAATAAAATTATTAATTAATATTTTAATAGATAAAAAATCATTAATATATATAATACCAAATTCAATGAACTTTGAATAAAATTATTAATTAATATTTATTCATTTAATAATATAAATATTAAGAAGCCACATGTCAAGTTAAGAGGATTTTAAGGAGCACTGTCTAAATGATCTTTGCTTTTATATATAGTATATAGATATAGATTGTTTAATCATATCGATACTAAAACAACAATTTAAAAATTATTTTCAAATTGTTTGTCAATTTGTTGACAATTATAGACAATATTTTTTACGACAATCATTTGAAAATAATTGTAGACAATTTTTTTTGTTTACAACTAGTTGACAATATTTTTTGAGTATTTTTCTTTTGAATTTTGTGAAATATTTATTGTCAAATTGTTGTCTACTAATTTAAGAATAAGTCTACAATATGTTGATAATAAGTCTACTTATTATCTACTTTTTTGTCAATTAGTTATCTATTCATTGTCAACCAGTTATAAAAAATTTTATTGTCAATTCATTGTCAATTGTTGTCAACTAATGATATACTATATAATCTGATATTTAAGGAAGAAATATATAGAATATCTACATATATGAAATTAGTTTTAAAAGCTATCATATAAGAAAGTATAGTATGTGTCAGTTAGCATATGTGTCTTTTGCTCTAAAAACATAACATCTCCCCTTTTTAATTGACCCCACCCTAAAAAATTGAGAGAAGGTCACCGCATGTTACCTTAAAGTTTGATTTTTTTACAAATAACACTTTCTAAAACCTATACCATCATATGCCAATTTCTTCAAACTTATTCCTCAAATGCCACTTTTCCACCGCATGTCCACAAAACATCTACACATTAATCAATTTGTGGATATATTGTGGATACGTTGTAGACATTAATTTTTTTAAAAATATCCACAACATATCCACAAAGCGCCCACACATTGATTAATTTGTGGATGCATTGTGGATATATTGTGGACATTTAATTTTTATAAATATCCACAAGATATCCACAAAGCATCCATACACATAATAAATATCCACAACACATCCTCAAAGTTTCCACACATTCAAACCACCCACACCTAACGTGTCATTGAAAACCTTAGCCTCCAACCTATTCACAATTTATCAACAACTTATCAACACCTTAGCCACGACACATCCACAAATTATATATCTTTCTTTTAATTTCACAAACACAAACATATACTCACTTTTTTCAATTTACAGTCACAAACATACAAATATACAACTATAATTTCAATCTTTAATAATTATTTTCATTCATTCCACAACTATAATTTCTCGTTTTTTAAAACAATAATAAAGAATAGAATCCAAATTTTGAAGCAGCTACATCTACAAATCCAAGACACAAAACATCTTTCTTGGCCTGGACCATTGGATTGGCTCTCCAAAAATCCTCCACACCACACTTACATAATTGTTTCAGCAAAATGAGATGTTTATGGATAAGAGCTCAACTGTTGAACCTGAAGATTGCAGAAGAAAATTGCAGACGAAAACCCCGAAAGTGGACTCTAATATTGATCTCAATCGAAGCTCCATCTCCACAAATCCAAACGAACTATGATTGACAAGTCCTTCATTCTAAACATTCACCCCTGATTTCTGCGTTAATGTATCAGAATACAAGGATATTGTCATTTTTGGATCTTGATTTGTTGAGTTTATGTGATATTTTATATGTGATATTATGTGGCATATGTTTATAAAAAATATTATTTTAGGAAATAGTTTATATGACATGAGATTAAAGGAAATTACATACTATATGGTGGCATATATGTCTTTTTCTCAAAAAAATTGAATCATGATCCATCACAATTTTTACTCAAAATCATAATTAAAAATACTAATTTTTCAACACCTTAATTATGATAAACATATGGGTTTAGCTATGCCTCTTGATACATAAGAAATATAAAATGGCTTTTTTTTTTCTTTTGAAAACCTCAAGTAAAGTATCTCCAATTGATACCCAAAATGGATAATACAGAGAGTTAAATCACTAGAATGAAAATAAGCAAAAATTGAACATATAACGCTCTAGTTATTGATTACTACATTATTATGTAAAATAAATTCTTTGTACATGTAAAAACTATTATTTATTAAATTATAATGATAAACCAAATTCAAATGAGAAGAAAAGTATCAATAAATTATCAAAATGGATAAATCAAACTAATTTGATTGATTTTTACTTCAAAAGAAAAAACTAATTTGATTGATTTAAGGTCTCATATTTAAAGTGTGGGAAAAAATTACAAGAAAACTTCCTTGTTCAAGTGAAAAAAGAATTTAAAATTTTTGTTTCAAAATGTGCATAATAAACAATCGATAAAATAAACGTTAAGAGTTCAAAAAAGAAAAAAATTAGAACCTGTATCCCCTCTAACTGTTGGGTGTGCTGGACATACATCAAATAAACGACGAGGTTTACAACGAAAGCAGCTTTCCATCGTCATTAGATTTTCTACATTTTTCATTTCCCCAAACGCAATACAAAATACCTACTATAAAAAAACCCTCAATGTCACATCAACTACAATAACATAACACAATTAATTAATTAACATTTGAGAAATCTTACCTTCAGATGTAGACAATGTCATGGGATCAATCTTAGAATTCTCACCAGCGACTTCTTTGTACATTTCTGATACAACCTTTTGATCTGAGTGTTTGACCCTATAATCATCAAAAAAGACCTCAAGATTGTCGTCAATGTCTTTGATGATTACCTGGGTTGTCTCATCCAATTGTGTTTCCAGTCGGGTTCCATTAGCTTGGACAAATAGTGGAATCATCCCGCATTTTATATCTTCAAGTCTTTCGCTGCCACAACTGAAGTTTTTGATGTGAAGAGTGACCTCATAATAGTCACCATCTGATCCAAGTACTTCAATCATTCTATTGTGGTCATCAGTCAAGAAAGGAATCTCATATATGATTGTATGATTTAATTTCATCAAAAGATCTCTATCCTTGAAAGGATTTTGCAAACAATGATCATAAACAAAGCAGCCACCAGAACAATTTTTAAAATGGAATTTTGTATGACAGTAGTGTGTATAATTACAACTATCAGGTCCAACAGTAGAAATAGCAAACCCCAATAACCTCTCATTGACAGGAATTTGAAGAGTGATGGAAAGTCCCCTATTTTGATGTATGATCCACTTTGGAATTTCACTTCCTGGATAAACCATCCAGAACTGATTGCTAGGAGGATGGACAGATGTTAGAAGATTCTGCATGAAAGATGTGTAAAGTAATGAGAACGATAATTAATTAAGGCAATGAACAGATGGAAAGATAAAAGGAAGGAAACCTTGAAGTACCGAAGCACTGTCGTAACTTGAATTCTCTTTTTTACTAATTCTGCAATCTCTGCCCAATTAACGTCCAATTTCCAGCAATTGATAAAGCTGAACTGATCCCTTGTATGACAATCATCCAGATAATCGCTTGTGCGTTCGAACATAAACAGTTGGGTTAGGTCAAATAATGATGTTTCCAAAGATTCACATTCTGACACAATGAATGTTTGTAATAACCTCCCTGAGAGCTTCGGCAAAAACCTTATTTTCTTGCATTGTTTGATGGAGAGAGATCTCAGCGGAGAAAGTTGTCCACATATTTCTAGTTGGGATGTATTAGGCTCTGGCAAATCTGTGTTTTCTGAGAGATTCTCTAACTGTAAACATCCATCCAGACTTAATTCCTCAAGAGATTTTAACTTCCAAATGCAACTTGGAAGACTCCTAATATTTTTGCAGTAGCTTAGGTCCAAAGTCCGAAGCTTATGAAGATGTTTAATGGATGAGGGAATCTCAACTAAGCTGCTACAATTACTGAGACATGTTTCCACAAGATTTGGGGCGCATGACAAGTCAGGTAATTTTTTCAGGGATTTAGAAAAATCGAGATACATTTCTTGTAATCTTCTGAGGTCCTATATATACATAAGACATGATTCTTTCAGCCTATTAAAACGTAGTAGTTGAACTTTGTAAAAAGCTTTTACCTTCCTTCCTTCCCAAAGTTCTTCGAGATTGCTATTCCGCAAGTAGAGCACAAAAAGATTTGTCGGCTGAAATTGGGCTGGCAAACGTCTCAATGGGCAATTATCCCAACGGAGAAAGCGAAGATCATTGGGAAGATAATCAAGTCCATGAGGACATTGCACATCAAGATGAAGAAGCATAATTGCGAGGAATTTAAGATAAGGCACTTTCGTAAAATCATTTGGATTTAAAACGATGTCCTCCTCCAGCTTCTTATAATGACTGAAGTTTAACCTTATACCTTCTACTGCATCTGATTCCTAACACATCAAAAACAAAATTATGTAACGTCCTGAGGATCTAATTTTATGAAATTATTTAAAATAACTTTATACCTTCTACTTTAATTTTTAGCTGTAATTTTAGTTCTTCAATAACTAAAATTAAACACTTAATTAGAAAAATGTTCTTAATAATTTAATTGTTTTGAATAACTAATATTAATTAATTAATTAGATTAAGTTAAAAACTATATAAACAATTAATTAAAATTTTTAACTTAAATTTCAAATAATTGAAATATTGTGTATTATTTTCTGACATGCTTTTTATTTAAATACGAAAATTATCTCATAAATAATAGATTTTTTAATTTTATTTTAATATTTTTATTTTTGAATTATTATTTTACTAAAAATACTAAAAATGTTGGTGCTAATTTTTCAAATATTATCAAAATTATTTTAAAAAACAGATTTGACCAAGTAAGAATGTTAGTGGTAGATTTAGGATTAAGAGGGCAAGAGAGATCTGACAATTGTTGTTGGTTTAATATTAATAACAAAATATGTAAGGGTCGATTTCACATATATTTTATTATTTTTATTTATCTACAAACTAATTACAGCTAAATTTTTTTTGTGTTTTTAGTTTTTAAATTATAAATATACCTCAAATCCTCAGTATATAAAATTGATATATAATTTATATAAAGTTAATATAAACAAAACTTAAACCATTCACTTTAATCGAGTAATAAGAATAAAGCAAAGAATGTTAAGTCTCCAACCCAGTTTTTTGGTGGCATATTTAGTGTCTTTTGGCTAGTTTAAGAAAAAGGGAACTGCTAGAGTCTTCACATAGAAAAAAAAGTAGAGAGAGTGTTCAAGTTAGAAAAAGGGAGAGAAACAACAGCTCTCATTTTCTAATCTGTCCAGCATCATTCCGTTGCCATTTGTCAGAGTTTGAACTATCAAATTGTCACGAATTTGGAAACCAGTTTTGTGATGTGTGGTTCTTGTTTTTCAACCATGGAGATCGCGTTTAGAGGTTTGAAACTTGCTCTTTTGTGTTAGGGCAAAATGTTGGGTTTGTGATTTATCTATTGTTTGTGTTCTTCTCTTGTAGCTTGATTATTGTTGGTGAGTGTCAAACATTCTGAGACTTTTTTGAGTTTGTTTTTACCTCAATTTATTATCATAATAAAAGAAAAAGAGTGATTCCTTGAAAGGTCCCATGATTTTTTACTCTTCACACCGAAGAGGTTTTTCCATGTATAAATTGTGTGTGTTGAAACTTGATCTTAATTGGTGTTTGTGAATTAAGTTGTTTGTTACTTCCATTTATATTATTGTTTAGGTTGGTGAATTAAGTTATTTGGTTGATTGTCTTGAAACTTGATCTTAATTGGTGTTTGTTATTGTGTCTATTTTTGGGACATTCAATTGGTATCAGAGCGAGATTTATTACTCAGGAATAAATTATGGGGTCTAGTAGTGGTAGTTCCATGATTAAGTTGACATCAACCAATTATTATATTTAGAGAGCAATGATGGAAGATTTGTTATTTTGCAAAGATTTGTATGACCCAATTAGTGCAGTCACCATCAATAATGGAAGTGTAACAAAACTAGATAAGCCAAAAAAATGGATGACAAAGAATGAGAACAGTTGTAGAGAAAGACTTTGAGGACTATTCGACAATGGGTTGATCTCAGTATTGTCTACCATATTTCTAGGAGAATGTTCCATATGATTTGTGGAATAAATTAAAAGGTCTTTATAAAAAGAAGACTACTCACAATAAGACCTCTTTGATTAAAAGGCCTGTTAATTTGAAATTGAAAGGAGAAAAATTTGTTTCTGAGCATCTCAGCAATTTTCAGGATATTGTTAACAAGCTTATTATTATGAAGATTGTTCTTGATGATGAATTGCAGGCTTTGTTTTTGTTGAGTTCTTTGCCAGATAGTTGGGAAACTCTTGTTGTGACCATAAGCAACTCTGCTCCAAATGGTGTACTTTCATTGGATACTATTAAAGAAAGTATGTTTAATGAAGAGATAAGAAGAAAGGAGATGGGAGTTGATAATTCACATGCTTTTGTTGTTGAGAACCGAGGAAGAACAAAGGGTAAAGGTTCTAGAAGACACAGTAAGTCTAGAGGGAGGTCTAAATCAAGAGATGGTAAAGAGACAAGATTATGTTTCTACTGCAACAAACCTGGTCACATTAAGAAATATTGCTACAAGTTCAAGAAAGAACAAGGTAAAAATCAAGATACACAAAAGGAGGGAAATGACAATAATGTAGCTGCAGTTACTTTTAAAAATGAAGATGTTGGTCTCAGTTTGTTTTGTGGAGTTTGTGAGTGTCATCATGTTGATGGTTCAGGTATAGAGTGGCTTATTGATACAGGAGCTTCTTATCATTGTGTGCCTAGTAGAGAGTATTTCTTGAACTACAAAACAGGAGATTTTGGTAGTGTCAAGATGGGAAATCACAGTTCAGCAAGCATTGCTGGCATTGGTGACATTCGAGTGAAGACTAATGTTGGGTGCATTCTTACATTGAAGAATGTGCGTCATATTCCTGATCTTCGGCTTAATTTGTTGTCTGCTACTGTTCTTGATCAAGAAGGGTTTATGCATACTTTTGGTGATGGAAAATGGAGATTGTCCAAGGGTTCTATGACAGCTGCTCGAGGCGAGTTGTGTTGCTCTTTGTATAAAACATACTTGGATGTATGTAATGGTGAGGT
>CANYCX010471332.1:0-22581 GCA_948193385.1 Breynia disticha f. nivosa
AAATGGAGAAATGAGTATAGAATGTTGATTATGATAGTAAATGTGTTATAATGTATGTAGGAAACAATAAACGGAATTCAAATCGGAGATTTAGTGCCGAATTGCGTCGTGGGAGCGCGAGGTAAGTGCTTAAGCCACTTACTTGCTACGTTTTGTTTATTTATGGTTATTCTTGATGGTATGATGATCCTTGGTGCATATTGAAAATGAATTGAGGCTTGAGAAGTATATATAATTGCGTATTATGTGATTGAGAGGCTTACTAACGAAAGTGCTTTTGCTTGTATGATTATTCAATGAAGATTGCACGTTATGATATGTACATGTTGTGTTGAAATGGGTTCTTAGGAACCATAATTGTGAATGTGGATAGTGTGACAACGTGAAACTAGATATGAAAGGCTTATGCCTTATGTGTGCTTCTTGGAAATATGCATGAACTATGAAATGTGATGCGTTGGGTGAATTTAAGCGTCTTTGTGAGTTTGACAAGTAACGATTTGTGTTTACGCTTGAACAGAATAAACGGTATGGTATGTGATATCTATTATGGTGAGTATTTTGTTAAATGACTTAAAGAGTGATTGTTTTGAGATATGCTATGTTGGGATTCAGATAGTAAATTCGTTGGTTTGAAAGTGATTATGGTTTTACACTTGTGATATGATCGAAAGGCGGCTTGTAGGTATGTTCATTTTCATATGCATTATTTGGATGTTCCCGAATGAATTACGCTGAACTCCTCGTGAGAAAATATATATGTACATTTTGCGGTGCCGATTTGGCAATTGTGAGCTTGATGGATTGTGTTGATATATGATCAACTTGTGGAACATTCATATGCATATGTTGTGTGATAAAATGAGATGAAATGTATGGACATGCATTCATACATACTGTTATGAGATTCGCATGAGCATTGCTGTATGTTCATGCATTGGGGCCTTGTGGCCAAAGCGCAAAAACCAGGGGCCTTGTGGCCATCGCGCGGAAAATAAAAATAAGGGCCTCGTGGCCAAAGTGCAAAAACAGGGGCCTCGAGGCCAATGCACAAAAGAGAGTGGAATATCTCTTTAAAAAATGGGACCTAGTGGTCAAGTGCAATAAAACAGGAGCCTGGTGGCCAATATGCGCAAAAGAGAATGGACTTTCTCTTGAATGTAAAGACTCCGGAGCATCATTTGTGTGTGTGGACAATGCATAAGCATTGAATTAGCATTCATTTCGCATACATGTAATTGAAATGCATGGGAAGTGGGTTGTGTATGAGTTTGGCCTTAAGAGGCATATATTTGGGATTATTAATATGAATGCTCGTATGCGTATGAATGAGTTATATGGATGAGTATGATCGTGCGTGATTATGAGTTGATTTCATGAGTTATGAATGCTTGTGTTTTGTATAAGATGTGAATGTTGTATGATCCTATATGATTAGGTCTTGTTGTGAATCATACTCATTGACTCGTGGTTGACCGATATACATTTTGGTTTGATTATAAAGGTTGGTTTCATATGATTGAATTGTTGATTCTTAACTTCGGTTGTGTTAAATGTAAATAGAATGCTTGTTCTATGGTGTTGTGAAGATGTACGAATGATAGTATGTATTCTTATTGGTATACAATTGTGGATTTGTGTTTTGAGGCATGTGTGATGCTTGTTGTGCAATGATATGTATATGGATGAATTTTCCATTTCTAGATGCTTTATGTGAATTCCTAGATGTGTTGAAATATATGGTTGATTATGGTTAAATTGGCACATGTTTGACTTGTATGGAATGCTTGATAAGTGTATTGGTATGGCTGAAACAATTGGACAATTGTTAGGCATGGATTGAATTGAGTTAAATTGTATAGATGCTGTAGACACAGGGTAACGTTCATTAGGGATGGAAGTAATGAATGTTACTCCTCTTAATGAACATTACACAGGGAGCTAATGAACGTTATTGGCCATAATGAACGTTACTCCATAGTGTAATGAACGTTAACCTGGACAGATTTCACCTTGTTCATACTGCCTTGAATAATGAACGTTACCACAGATGTAATGAACGTTATTCCGGGACATTAAGCCCTAAATGTACTGAAATAACATCCTAATTCATACCTAATGATTCTTAGTGATGTAAAATGGTTTCTTGATGAATAAGAAAACCTAACTGGAGATCTATAACACGTGTGTGATTGATATATATATATGATTGTGGTGAAATGGCTTTAGGGCGCCATTATGGTTGAGGGGGAATAAGGCCGGTATGGCCGATGTCTTCCCTGCACCCCGACATGTAAAGACGCTAAGGAATGCCTTACTGAGTATATAAAATATACTCACCTGTCATTGCTGGATCATGTGCAGATTAACAGGTACCAGAGACGGGACGACGTGATCAGCGAGGCTAGCGGTGTGATACTGAAGGTCGAGCTCCCAGTGGTTTAAATATTGTGAATGCTTATGCATGTTTTGTATCTATACATACATTAGTATAGATGAAATGTATAAGTTCTCATATTTAATGATTTCCATGTTTTTTGCATTTTAAACTCTGATGAACAAATGATTTGTATTAACGCATTGAAAACCATTCTTCTATTTTCTTTCTCTTAAACAACTTCTTTGATTGAATGCTTTTAAAAAAAATATAGTGAAAAATCAATTTATCAAAAATGAAAGGTTTGGAAATTTGGCGTCACATGGCTTGATTGGTGACATCTTCGGATGTTAAAAGGTTATGAGGGAGGAGAACTGAGTTCGAATCGTGATGACAACAACCCGCCTGTGAGAAGCAGAAGAGGGGTTGGGGGTGACTGGGTCATGGCTCTGTTAAAGAGTGTCGGTGGTGGATTCCACATGGGCTGGGCCCAGGCCTCTACACCAGCCGCCTTTTCGCAATCCTTAACCCCTGTGTTTTTACCCAACACACTCGATCCCTCCCCATTGGTTGAATGGTCTTGTTCCTCATCTGCATTAACTTCTCCCCCTCTCCAATGTCCATGTTGTCGACCATTTCATTTCCAGCTTTTCCAGCTCCTGTCCCCTGTCCGATACGACAATCGTCTCCTCTATCCTTCTCATCCGACCACTCTCCAGACTAGTTTCTCAGCCATTTGTTTGTGCCCATCACAGCCGAACCCCTAGGTCCTGCTCTTAACTCAATACTGAACTTCCTGGTATTATCCAGGTATTGTTTGTCACAGAACATCTCCCCATGTCCTATTATTCCACAGATAAAGCAGAAAGTTGGCAACTTCTCGTATTTAAAGTTTATCAGACACCATTCTCCCCCTGCATTCCTAATCTTCATCACCCTCTTCAGCGGTTTATGGACGTTCATCTGAGCTCTCACCCTGAGGAATCTTTTTTCTCCCCCATCAAAATTCCTAGGATCCATATATTCATAGGATCCCAGAAAATTTCCAACGTCTTTACATAACCTCTCTGATCTAAAGCCCACCGGGACGTCATGTACTTAAACCCAGAAAGTCATAGCAGAAATCTCCATACAGCCTATATCCATTCCCTCCTTTTCCATACAAGAAAATGATTCTTGAAGGTCCATGGACCACCCTCCACGATTCTCTTGAAATCCAATTCATGAAAGAACTGGAAACTAAAGCGGTTATTCACCTTTTTCTTAATGCAAACTCCTTTTCCAGGCCTCCACACATTCGCGAGGGTATCCCGCATAATATCGTACCGGATTCTGCCATCCGTAAGGAAGAAACCAATCATACAAAAATCAGGAGAGCTCTCTACATAGTCCCCATCCTCGATCCCCTCGTATTCGAAGACTTGCTCTTCCTCCTTAGTAAGAGTGAGGTCACCACATGCTTTCTCCATTTCAAATAAAGGATTTTCCATTTACAAATCGGACCCTTAAGGCAAAACTAAACCCAAGCACTTCGACACTGATCTTTTGGATGGAAGTACCACGAACCTAAAACCTAATCTGACTTAAAAACTGTCAAAAGACAGAGGGAGACGCTGTCAAAAGACAGAAGTTGAGAAGGGATCTTTTTTTATATCTGCATACTTTGAAACTGGCGCCTTAATGGAATTGAGGATTGATTTCACACAAATTAAAAATTGAGTGAAAACTTTGAGAGATGAGTATTATTTTGTAGCAGTAGGTGGTAATTTATTGTTTGTTGTTTGCATTGGAAATATAAGAAAGGGTATAATAGGTAATTTTTTCTTTCTGGCCAAATTTTGGCCAAATTTTTTGGCCAAATATCATGATATGAAATTGTAAAAAAATATACAATAAAAAGGAATAAATACATGATTAGACACGACAAGAAGACAATCGATACTTTGCTCCTCTAATTCCGTCCCTCTTTTAATTAAGAGGAGATTCTTTAAAAGAGTTTTTGGGATGATCTTATGGAAGAGGGACTAGCAAAAAATTCATGGTAAATTTTAGTTACAGAAAATTCGAACAGTTCACACACCAAAAAAAAAATAGAACCAGAAGAGGCTCGAGGGACTTTTAGGGTGAGTGCCTTAAAAGAGGAGACTCATTGAGGCAAAAGATATTGGCCGTTCGATTCTGTAAAAATAAATCTGAACCTTTAATTTATTCAGTAAAAATAGTTTTAAATTTTACGTAATCTGTACATTTTCAATTAAACAAAAAAAGACCTCAATTTTAGGAGTCTCATATTAAAATTTACCCTCTCAAATGCATAATACTAATACAGGCTGTACTGTACGAATAAAAACCTGTCTGAATGTAATGCAACGTACACGCTGCACGATCAAGATTCAGCATCCACCCAAAACGAATCAGTCAGTAATAATCTTACGCCAAAAACAAAAGAATCTCTCAATTGAATAGTCAATGTCTTCATCTTACTTGCCTTCAAGATCTTCTGCAACTCACAGAAAGCCTTCTCAAACCTCTGACAACACCTCTACTGAACCCCACCATGTCCCTGATGTTGCCTCAGCTCCTAATCCACGTCCCATATTCCAGTTCTTAGCATTTGGGGTCGTTTTAATTTTTAGTTTGATTCAGTTTTTACCTGCCACTCATTTCAGAGACCCTTCTGATCCTTTCAGAAATTGGGTCCCAATTGGTTCAGAAGGTTCGTTGGTAAGTTTAATTTGAATTTTTGGACTTGCCCTTGTTACCATATGGTTGAAAGATTGTAACTTTATTAATTTTTGTAGTTATTGTTTTTGCTTTTGATTATGTTTGGGGCATCAGTTTGGGTTAAATATTGGAAATTTTGGAAATGGTCAGAGAGGTGATGATGGGATGGTTCATGTTGTGTCCTGGATGGATTGCCTTGATCTTCGGGTTCTTGCTGTTCTTGCAAACTCCACATTGTCCAGTTCCAGGTTTTTGGATTTGAATTGTGAAAAGTTATTGTCTTTATGTGTGTTTTTGTGTAAATTGTGAATCAAAGTTGTGGCCTTTTTGTTGGCGCATTTGTATTTTGTGAGATTTCATGGTGTTCTGTTGTCAATGTGTTCCTAATTTCAGCAATCCTGATTTGGTTTTCTTCCATTTCTTTACTCCCGGAGGGAAGGAAGATAAAGTGTCATTCTATAAGTTGAAGGTTTTGTTTCCACATTCAAATCTTGAAATTCATGGGTGAGTCCCTTTCTCATAGTGTTCTGTTTGGAAATCTCATGATTAAACCCTAAAACTGTGGCTTGTTAATGATGCTTGACCTCTAGGCAGGAGGAAGTTAAAGAAATTATTGGGACAGCTTTTTCTGCATTACCAAATGCACCTTCTGGCATTGAAGAAATAGTACCGTTTATCATACATAGAGTTCCTCCATTCTTAAGCAAATTCATATATGTTTCAGCAAGTGTGATTATGAAGGCCTGTGTTGTTCTTTTAGTCATCTGAACCATTTTTAGTTTTGTGTTTTAGGTGTTTTGAGTTAATAAATGCACATTAAAGTTTAGATTTTTCGTTTAATTGCAGGGAAAAGTTGAAGAACTGATTGGAGTTGATCTAGTTAATTATGCAATTGGAGCTGCTGAGGACTGCTCTGAAAAATTAAAAGATTATGTGAATTTTGATGTTTTGCATGCTATTCAGAGATCAGCTTCAAAGCCATGGATATCTGATAGGCCTTTTCCCGAGGATGCTTGTATGCCAGACTTGACTTTACTCTTGATTGATTCAAGAAAACTGCAGAAAGATGTTGTGGAGTCGATTGTGTGGTGGGGCAAAGTTCTGAATTTGAGGGAAAGGTTTGGAATTCTTCTTTGCCCTTCCCATTAACTTGTGCAATCTGTAAAGGTCCCTGCTGAGGATTAACTTCTAAATGTTATTCTGTTTCGATTGATGTTTGCAGGAAAAATCAAAAGAACTCTGCAGTTATATTAGCTCTTCATAACAAATATCTCAAGCTTTCTTCTTCATGGTTGGTAAAAGTATCATCAACATCAGCACTGAACAATAATATGGTCATCCACTATGATGGACCAAAGACTGTTTGCTTTCAATCCAGCAGTGGCACCTCTGAAGTTGCTAATGGCAATCTATGGAGTCATTACCTCCCTTCGATGTCAGATAGGATATTGGGCAGCTAGAATCACAGTTTATGCAGCACCGAAGTATTGCAGGGTCGTGCCTTTTGATGTGAAAATCACGAACCACTGGTAATTTGCAATGAAATTAAGCTCGGACAAGAAACCGGAAGAACTAAGCATTTGAAGTTCGAGTTACAACTGGAAGTGTAAATCTTTCCCTGTTCTTTGATCTTCTGTAGAGATAGTTATGGGGAATATAATAGGACATACTTGCAATATCATTCTCTTGTCCAACCATCACATGATCTCAATCCTTTCAAATCTTATTGATTAGATTAATTTTTGGATTGATTTTTCCCAGTATAGCCATTAATATAGCTTCTGAAGCACGTTTCATCATGCTGAAAATCCCTAGAGGCAATAAGGCCATATCTGTATGTGATTCATTTCTAAAATAATGGTGGTAGTAGAACAGAGTAAAACAGAGCTATAAATTAGTTAAAGAAATGTTTATCGTATAACAATACATAAAGTTCAACTTACATAATGTGACTCTGTTCTCACCATTCTCAAAGAATTCTATTTGGCTTCGTTTCACCAGTACGAGTTGTCATTTCCTTTCATACATTGTTTACAATTAATTTAAGCCGGAGAGTTTCCATATTCTCCATACTTAGACAAATAGCCGGCAGATCTGGACATGCATGTATGTACATATGCTTTTTTCATTCTTAAAGAGATTATGAAATCCATTTTTCTATGCTATAACCACGACAAAGAATGAAAGCTAAACAATTCCAGAAAAAGTTCCATGGAATCACAATTGAATTACGCCTGAATATTTTAAGTCAAAAACTTGTATGATCCATTGACTTTTATTATCAAGTAATCTTTATTTAATAATGCTGCAATAAATGAGATACTTGCAGAGATTTACATGTGGATGAGATTAACTTGGACAGCACATAAGGCATGGTTTATTATCTTGAATTTGATGTAAAAAAATGTTGAGAAGATTCATTTCTCCAATCTAGAGGCACTTTACGGTTTACTGTGATTTCACATTAACTTTCTTGCTTCAGTTTGCTGCATGACTTTTTACTCATGCGAATATTTTATTTGTAGATGACTACAATGAATATACAAAGCTAAGATTCCCTTACCACCACAAGAAGATAAAAATAAGAGATTGAGTATTAGCTGTGTTCGGGAGAGAATTCTTGGTAATGGAAGGCCTGCAGTATCCAATACTGTCCAAAATTCTGCATTGTTGGTCAGTTTCCCAGAAAAGAGTTGACATGACTTCTTCTGCCTTGTTTTTTACAAGCATTCATAGCATTTTATTGGAGTATCTTCCAAGGTAGGATGACCAATAAGGCCATTCGTTAAACTACTATATCATGATGAGGGTTAGGATTGATTTCAAGTTTGTATTTCAGGAATTTTCAGAGTTGACAGTAATCTGAGTGTTGATCAGAGACTCGAAATGAAGGAGACGTCTCGGGCAAAAAAGAGGAAGATAAAGTGGAGTAATCTGTATTCTTTCTCATGCTTCACTCCTTGCACTTCTGATCCTGAATCTGCTAAGGATCACATTGGTCAACCGGGATTTTCAAGGGTTGTTTTCTGCAATGAACCTCAAATTCACAGGACAAAGCCTTACAAACATCCGAACAACTCCATATCAACAACGAAGTACAATGTTGCGACTTTTCTTCCGAGATCACTTTTTGAGCAGTTCCGCAGAGTTGCCAATCTCTATTTTCTTCTGGCAGCAGTATTATCTCTCTTCAATTTGGCTCCCGTGAAACGTGAAAGCTTAATTGCTCCGTTGGTATTTGTCGTAGGGATAAGCATTCTAAAAGAGGCCGTCGAGGATTGGTACAGGTTTCTGCAGGTATGTTTAGCTAAATGAGCTGTTGCAGAGCTTTGCAAGTCTTCTTTATTTTTCTTGCGCCATAAAACTGTCTAGCTTTAACTTCTGCAGGATTTAAAAGTAAATAGTCGAAATATAAAAGCTCATGTGGGAGATGGCATGTTTGTGGACAAACTCTGGACAGAGCTTTACGTAGGAACTGTTGTTAAAGTTTACAAGGACGAATATTTTCCAAGCGATCTCATTCTGCTATCATCAAGCTATGAAGATGGTGTTTGTTATGTGGAAACGATGAATCTTGATGGAGAGACTAATTTGAAGATCAAGAGGTGTTTAGAAGCCACAAATGGCTTAAATAGGGATGAAGATTTTTCTGCATTTGAAGCTACTATTCGCTGCGAAGATCCAAATCCAAACCTTTACACCTTTGTTGGGAATTTGGAGTTCGATAATAAAACGTACCCTCTGTGCCCTTCCCAGGTGCTTCTGAGGGATTCCAAGCTTAGAAACACTGATTTTATTTATGGAGCAGTGATCTTTACTGGGCATGACACCAAAGTGGTAAGGAATTCCACGAGATCACCATCGAAAAGAAGCCGGATAGAAAAAAAGATGGATAAAATCATCTACATTCTTTTCTCTTTGCTTGTTCTGATTTCACTGGTTACTTCCATTGGATCTGCACTGGTCTTGAAGTCTAAGATGACGAAATGGTGGTACCTACTTCTGGAATTTCCTGATCCACATGTTAAGCCCGATCCTCGTTTTAATCCTTCAAAGCCTGTGAAATCCGGTGTTCTGCAGTTTATCAGGGCTATCATATTGTATGGTTACTTGATCCCTATTTCTCTTTATGTCTCCATAGAAGTTGTCAAAGTTCTGCAAGCAATGTTCATCAACAGAGATATTGAAATGTATGATGAAGTGACCTCTAAGTCGGTCCAAGCCCGAACTTCGAATTTAAATGAAGAACTTGGCCAAGTAGAAATGATTCTGTCTGACAAAACGGGAACTTTGACTTGTAACCAGATGGAGTTCAGGAAATGCTCAATTGCAGGAATTTCTTATGGCGGCAATACTAATGAAGTTGATATTGCTGCCTCAAATCGAATGACGGCTGATTTGCAATTTGGAATTCATAAAGTTGAAGCATCAGACAAAAACTTTGAAATGCTTCAATCTTCTGTCAATAACATGGAAAAGACAGTACCTGGAAGTGTAACAGATGCGGATCGTTTGAACATGGAAAAAGCTGGAATCTCTAACAAAACAGTCATTAAGGGTTTCAACTTTAGGGATGACAGGCTACTTAACAAACACTGGCTTCATAGTTCAAACTTGTTTGATGTAACAATGTTCTTTAGAGTCTTGGCTCTTTGTCACACAGGCATACCTGTTGAAGATGATCTGACAGATAAGCTTAAATACGAGGCAGAATCACCAGAAGAAGTAGCCTTCCTAATCGCTGCACAAGAATTTGGGTTCCAATTTTGCCACAGGACTCAATCAACAATGGTTCTGAACGAGCTCGAACCTTCCTTACGGAAGGAGGTGAAGAGGTAAACTTTCACTATGTTTATATCTATACCCAGTTTCCTCCATTTATGACAAACTATTAGCTTGATACCAAAGTGTGTTTCAGGAAGTACAAGCTTCTGAATTTCTTGGAGTTTAGCAGTTCTCGTAAGAGGATGTCTGTGATAGTAAGCGATGAAGATGGTAAAATTTTTCTGCTTTGCAAAGGAGCAGACAGGTTAACCAATCCATCCACCATTTTCTACTTGTGTGCATGATTTGCTTAGACGCTATGGAAGCACAGCAACTTGACTACTGGTTTTTTTTCAGCATTATATTTGATAGACTTGCTGAAAATGGTAGGAGATATGAAGAGTCGACAGCTTCACATCTTACATGTTATGCAGAAGACGGTTTTCGAACCTTAGCATTTGCTTACCGAACTCTAGAACAGACCGAGTATGACAACTGGAATTCAGTGTTCACGAAGGCAAAGACTAGGGTGGGTCCTGACAGAGAACATTTGCTGGAGAAAGCATCTGAAATGGTTGAGAAAGATTTAACTTTATTAGGAGTTGCAGCCATTGAGGATAAGTTGCAGAAAGGGGTAACAGCTCTCCCTCTCCGTTTATATATTTCACACTTTGAGCTTCCGTTCTCTATAAATCCTAACATATCATCCTTGACATCAAATCAGGTACCGGAATGCATTGATAAACTTGCTCAAGCAGGTATCAAAATATGGCTGCTAACTGGTGACAAGAGAGAAACTGCGATAAATATTGGGTGAGGCTTGTGGTTATTTAGAAAAAGGAAACCTGAAAAGGATTGATACAAAGTGTGACCTTTTTGCCAGCTCCATGTATTTATCTCTGTGAATTTCATGCTAGAAATGAGCCTGAAGTTACAATGGATTTGCAGATTTGCGTGCAGCTTACTTCGGCAGGATATGAAACAATTCCATGTTTGTTTGAGCAAAGAAGCTGACTCTTACAACCAACAGGTAATAACTTACTTCTGAACTGCAATAACACAAGTTACTTTGACGTCTGAAGACTTTCAGAGTTAAGAAAACAATTCTAAATATGAAAAATGGCCACATTATTCAAGCCTGTCAATTTTCCACATTCTTCACTATCTGGAAACATTTCAGAAAGGAAAATGGAGGTATTCCCAGGTGGTAATGGATCAACCTTTGCTAGTGTTTCAGGATATGATAGAGGATATCTTACTCCAAGTCAAAAACTCATACCAAGTGATGTGTGATGATAGCAATAAAACTTCACCTTTTGCATTGGTGATAGATGGAAGAGCTCTTGAAATTGCTCTAAAAAGTCAAGTGAAGGATCAGTTCTTACAGTTGGCTGTCAATTGTGCTTCTGTTATATGCTGCCGAGTATCTCCAAAACAGAAAGCTTTGGTAAGGATTTATCCTGTTCGTTATTTTGTTCATTCTGTATTTCATTTCTTTTCTCCCTTAGACTCAAGTTTCGAAGCAAGCCTGATATTCAGTTACTATAATGGCATTTGCAGGTGACTCGATTGGTAAAGGAGTATACTGGCAAGACAACCTTAGCAATCGGTGACGGTGCTAATGATGTTGGCATGATTCAGGAAGCTGATATTGGAGTAGGAATCAGTGGCATGGAAGGAATGCAGGTAAGTGGTCGTGTTTCATTTAAGCTCAGGAATGTTCGTACAGTGAATTCTGCATTTTTCCTTTTAGCATCCTAACATCTCATTTCAGGCAGCGATGGCGAGTGACTTCTCATTGCCTCAGTTCCAATTCCTGGAGAGGCTACTTATAGTTCATGGACATTGGTGTTATAAGAGAATATCAAAAATGGTGAATATTTCCTTTGTAATTGTGAGATTATCAGTGTGTTGCAGACTACAGCTTCCATTTCTCTGAGATTCAAATACTTCTATCACTTGTGTAGGTTCTCTACTTTGTATACAAGAACATTGCATTCGGCCTTACTTTATTTTACTATGAATTATACACAAGTTTCTCCGGAGATGTCTTATACGATGATTGGTATTTGGTAATGTTCAATGTTCTGCTAACATCTCTGCCAGTAATAGCACTTGGAGTGTTTGAACAAGACGTTGCATCAGATGTATGTCTCCAGGTAATTGATTTCGCAAGGCAATTGCAGAGTAGCGAACATTGTGTCTGATGATTCAACATTTCTAATCCATCTGTTTAATCTACATGAAGCAGTTTCCAGCCCTTTACAGGCAAGGACAAAAGAACATCCACTTCTCCTGGAGCCAAATCATCGGTTGGATCTTGAACGCCATAGTCGCATCTCTGATTATATTCCTGGCAAACACATCCATACTATCCTTTACTGCATTCAGATCAGATGGACAAGTTGCAGACATCACACACATGGGTGCATTTATGTACACATGTATAATATGGACTGTGAACTGCCAAATCGCTTTGATCATAACCCACTTCACCTGGATCCAGCATCTCTTCATATGGAGTAGCATCATTTTATGGTACATTTTCCTACTTGCATACAGTGCTCTTTCTCCGGCCTACTGCCAGAAAGCATACCACATCATCACCGAATCTATTGGTGATGCACCGATGTACTGGCTCGCGACATTACTTATAGTCGTAGTGTCTCTACTGCCTTACTTCACTCACATTGTCATTCAACGTTCATTCTTCCCCATGGATGATCAAAGCCTGCAAGAAATCAAGCATTACAAGAAAGACATGGCAGAGAACCAGATGTGGCTGCGCGAACAGCGGAACGCGCAGAAGATGACGCAGGTGGGATTTTCAGCGAGAGTTGAGGCTAGGATTGTTGCATTCAAGAAAGGGCTGTTGAACCAGGGGAAGAAACTAGTCACAAATAGTCCAATTTACAAGTCATGGAGGAACAGTCCTGCATAACCATCTTTCTGTATTTGTTTCCTATGAAACATTCACATGTATTCTTTGATTCAATTCATTAGTTACAGAGTTTATTTCGTTGTCATCTTTGTTCAGAAGATAATTTTGTTGTTTGTTGCAAAAAAAAAATTAATTATCAATTTAATGGAAAAAAATATATGTAATACCAACCTTCATACTGGCTGAATACAATCATAAATTCACACATGTAATGAATATGGCTATTTGTGAAATACTCGCATTCGAATTCGATAAAAGCTTGTTTGAGTTCGACTCATTTACAATCAAGATTATTCGTGATCAAAATGTCATGCTCGGATAGTTAGACGAGTCGGGTCTAAACAAGCTAGCATTCAGCTCAAAAGCTCGCGAACATATTCGTTTAACGTTCGTAAATAAATTTGATTTGATTTTTTTATATTAATATGTAGCTTTCATATTTTCTTTATATTTTAAATATGGATATGATTTATTTAGAAAGAATAAAATATATTTTGATAAAATATATAATAAATTAAAATAAATTTTTCTATACTAATTAAAAACAATAATTTTATTATATAAAAAATTAAAAACATTAATAATATTTAATAAATTTGTCAATTTTTAATTTTACATCAAATAAAATTGTATTTTAATTTTTGTTTATCAAAGTTCGAAAAGTTCGTAAACATGCTCATTTATTCGCAAATTTTAAACAAATTTGTCCATGAACAAAATTTTGAGCATGATACAAAACTCGGTTCAAGCTCAAACTCGTAAAATTTTAAACAAAGCAAACTCGATTACTCTAAAACTCAATTCAACTCGACTCGTTTAGAGTTTTATTCGCAGATTGTCGTCTAAAGCAAAGCAGCAACTACCAAGCGTGCATTGGTTCAGTGGTGATTGAGGCTGAACTTAGGAGGGCGGTGGTTCGATCCCACAACGTCGTTTGAGAGGGGAATGAAACCTAACCATCCAGAACTCCTCACCGAGACGGATTAGTCTTGGCCCAGTAAATCGGAATATCGGGGCTCACGCCAAAAGTAAAGCAGCAACTAAAAAATTGAGTGATCTGTCGTCTATTCTATCCTACGTCAGTCGTCCGCCTTCTTCATCTACCAAACAAACTGAGGCTGTAAAGCTGAGACGGGGGATCCCTAACTAATTTCGTCTTCGTGTGATCTCTAAACGACATGGACGAAGTTCAACAACTTTTAGGCAACAACACTCCCGATGACGTCAGCTGGCTTTGCTCTCTGTCTGAGCCTGAAATTGTACGTTAATTATCGTGAATTCCACTGCTTATATGTTTTAATTATCCAATCGCTTCAGTTTTAATTCTTTTAGTAAAATTGTAGGACTTGTTGATTAATTTGAAAAATCTCGCAATTCAACGCGCAAAAGTAATCGGCCACCAACAACTTGCTAATAAATTCGATCTCAAAACTTTGCGATGCCTAGGTAACATTATCACGACGATTATAACCACATTCCTGCGTCATTTTAATGTTCACGATAATTGAATTGAATTGAATCGATGAGGTGTTATTGTTGTAGCGGTTGTTGTTATGGAATATACAAAAGGAAAATTGTCGAAAACGGATGGATTGAGTGAATTGAATGCTTTGATGGATGGGTGTAACTTGTTCAAGTGTGAATCTGGAGATACAATGAGTGTTGAAGAGCTGAGAGCGTGTTTGGAAATCGCGGAGAGGAAACCGCCTCATAGCAGGTCTCGTTTCATTCCTCCATGCTGTTTCTGATGATTATTGTTTTCTTTGCAATCACCCCTGGTTCGCCTTTGTAATTTTCTACTTGTGCGTAACATGCTTCATTTTGGGACTGCTGAATCGTTTTGTTTATCTGTATTGTCTTCCTTTCCCTAACTAAAACTTGCGTTCCGTTGTGCCCCTGGCTTCTGAATTTTTCTACTTTTGCGTAACATGCTTCGTTTTGGAACTGCTGAATTGTCTTGCTTATCTGTATTGTATTCCTTTTCCTAACTAAAACTTGAGTTCCGTTGAGTCCTTGGCTCCTGAATTGACAAGTTAAGGCTATTTTATGGAGGACAATGATAAGTGGATTTTCTTGCCATGTTTCATATGGTTTGCAATATGGTATCTGACTTGAATGTAATTGCATTTTGGTTGGAACTTTGTGCTTTAATCTTATTTGTAGAATGCTATACATAACAGCAGATTTCTAAGCGTATGTTGGATACTTCTTACTTGTCAGATGCATGATCAAATAGCTATGTGCATTCCCGTCATTATTGCATGGATCAAACTTGCTCTTACTGAAGTCTAGTATAGATGAAATCTGCTGTTGTATGTAGTTTTGTTCTGATTCTTTGCATTTGCAGACAACAGGAAGACTGAAGATTTGACAATTTGCTGAAGAGGTTACCATTAGGATTTTGGAACTTGAACAAACTTTCTGACAGTTAAACGACACAATTTGTACTAGAAGAGCCTAGCATATAGAGTCTAATTGAACAAATTCGCAGTTCATCTCCTAACACAAGAATGATGATGAACTTTTCTGATAGGCATACATAGTTTCGGAGCTGTAAGTTGTGCATCTTCCTTGATTTTCGGCCTAAAGGTCGTTTGCTTATAAAGGTTTCCATTTTTTGCCAGACTAAGTTTGTAACCAGAGGTATTGAATGCAATTTGCTTCCGGAAACTACACAAAGAACTTGATTTACTTTTCTTTATGTCTACAGTACAGTTTTCTTGCTAATTATATCTCCTAACTGAGCTAGGCTCTATCTTATTAAAATGTGAAGCCTCTTTGGTCTTTCTTTTAGTAATTAAATGAGATTTGAGTGATGAAGATCCAACCAAAACAGAGAAAAGAAGTGCAGCAATGACACAAGCAAGGGGCTCTTAATGATAATGGAAAGCGAAGAGTGGGGATGTGATGACAGAAGTCACCGAGTTACATGAAGCAGAGGTGGCACTGGCATATCATATGTAAGCCATTTTCTTCCCATTGTCTTTGTGACCACACCATTGATTCTGTTGTTGGACGTGCTTGTTTCTTTGTTCCAACCAACGCATGGCAAAAGAAGCTGCCGAGGGCCCCTCTTGTTCTCTACAAACCTCTCCTTTCTTTTATATTTTTTGACTTGTTCGTTTTTAGTAGATTGAACATATAAAAACTTCTGGATGAACATATAAAAACACTTTATTACTAATTTTTATTACTAATTTTTTTAGGTTCGAGTCCGAGGAGAGTCACCTCGTGAGGGAGGAGCTGTGTCTCTCGCTCCGAACCCGGCCAATGTGTTCTGGAGACCGGGGGTTCAGACAAAAAAAAAACTAATTTTTATAAGTTGAGAATTCAATGACACAAATTATTATAATCGTTAAAAACATATCAGCTATTTAATTCTTGTATTTTTTTCAAACAATTGTAGTTCTTCTTCAGTTTTTCATAAATTAATTTAAATTAAGATTTTTGTTAATTTTGTTTACATGACATCAATTATTTATAAATATTAAGGATCACAAAAACTAAATTACGAATGCCACATCAGTAAGATTAACAAAAACTATAGCTCGACTTAATTTATAGAAAATTAGTCTACCGCATTTATTTAAAAAACACTAAAATTAAATAACAAATATGCATATAACACAAAAACAATAAAATACTTTATCCATAAAATTACAATATACATTGACATTTGATGAAAATGCCAATCAAATTTGCTAAAACAAATATTTTATATAAGATTAATTATATCCTATACTATATTTTTTTGTATTTGCAATAATATGGTTGTTTAAATTTTTTTTTGCAGAATTATGTGTTTCACCTTTTCAATTACATTTTGTACGGAGTGAACTTTTTTGTAGACATAAACTTAATATAAGTATTTTTTAATGTGTTTAAACTTAAAATAAAATTTTAATTTGATATATTCTAAACTGTCATATTTTTTTATGAATTTTTTAAACATTAATATTTATATAAACTTTTCATTATTTTAAACTAAACATTCATTTCATATAAATTATATATAAACTTTATATAATTCAGAATTGAATTATAATTATAATTTAAGAAGTAAAAAAATAAAAATAATTTTAAATTTCAACTAATTTATAAATAAAGAGTATATCAACCTTTTATATATTTGCATACAAAAGAAAAGGTTGGGTTATTGCGTAGTGTTACTTTATGCGTGACAATTGATAGTAATCCTTATTTGCTGTCGTCCCACTCCCATAGTATATTATTCACCTGAAAAAAGTAGATGTTTAGTTTTTTTTTCGTCCGAGCCCCAGTATTTACGATTCATTGGGCCGAAACTAATTTGGTTTGGGGAGAAGTTCTGGGTGGATAGGTTTTATTTCTCTCCCAAGCGACGCTGTGGTATCGAACCGCAATCCGTCATACCAAATTCAACTTTAATCACTACTAAACCAAGACACTTTTGGTAAGCAGATGTTTAGTTTAAGGGATTAAAACACGATACTTTGCGGAAACAATCAACACATACTTTGCTTCAACGACTTAAAAGACGATAATGGAGTGAGAGAGATTATCCTTTGTGGAATTCCTTTGTGAGAGACCCACTAATTAGCATTATACAAAACCCCTTTAAATAACTCCATTCATCACTTATTACACTATTCATTTAAGACGGATTTAAAGTATATTACAGTTGAAACACTGATTTCGACGAGCCAATAGTTACAATTCCTACTCGATATAGTTGACGTTGATAGCTGGTGGAAACACTACCAGAATTGAATTGACGAAATCCTCTACTTCAAACGATTTTATCGAAACCGGTAGGACACGAATCCCGCTAATCCCTTCAGACTGTCACTGTTCATTTTCTTTATACTCAAACTTCAGACATTTAACTGAAAGACTAGAACATCAGATAACTGTGTTGCTTGTATAATATTAAAGGGCATTAAGGAAAAAAAATTCTGATAATTAAGGTCAAATAATGATTAAACAAATATTATGGTTTGAGTTTTAAATATTTTCTAAGGGCAAAGAGAAAATTTCAAATGCATAGAAAATGAATACAAAAAGTGAAGTCTACAATGGAAGCAAGCAAATCTTATCGTATCAGAACATTGGTGAAGATGGTTAGACGACATGTTGTCGGTTTAAATAAAAACTAACAACATTCTTAATCACTTTTTATTATTAATTAATGTTTAATAGATATTGGACCTCATCCAAGATTTGATTAACCTTATAATTAATATTATTTCCTTCTCCAAAAAAGAGTTCATTAAACAAAACAAACATCCCACGATCGAACATGTACATTATATATTACTATTAGGGTTAAGCTTAAGCAAAGTTGAAATAGATTATTGTTAATTATGAAGCCAAACGTGGCCTTGTAATGACTTGTTTGGAATTTAATTGGTGAATTGTAGCAGTGAGAAGATGTGAGGCTTGAAAGGTCAAGCTTATTACATCATATGTTATGATTTTGTTGAGGTTTAATAATGTAGGCCGGATACTACCGACCGCGTAGATCAACTGGCGTGAGATTGTTCTAACTTAACCAAAGATCTCGAGTTTGAACTTCAGGTACGCAGCTACGTTATATCCCGTTGTTAAGTTAAAAAAAGGTCAAGCTTATGACATCATATGTTGTTATGATTTTGTTGAGGTTTAATAATGTAGGCTGGATCTTCCAATTGTAATAAAAAGAAAATCTTTATGGGTCACATCACTTTGATTCTAAATAATTCAAAAATTCATCAAATACATATTAGGGTCCTTTTTCAGCGAATCAAAATTTTTTTTAAAGATAAACAAATGAAAAATAATATTAAAAAGTAAAAATAAATTATTTATAAAAAATATATAATAAAAAAATAAAATTATAAGAGTATCACTTTCTTTTATTTGTATTTATGCTTATGCATATCATATTTGAATGTGGGAATCTCATGCATAATTAAATAATAGTGTATTTATTTATTTATTGTACGATTTATTATAATCGTAACTTTATGAAGCCAGACATTGTAGACGGGTAACACTAAATTAATCAAATAATTTATTATATTAAATACTTTTGGCTCACCTGTATTGATAAAATTTTTAATCATAAAAGAAAAAATAACTATTTGGTTATGCTATAATTACTTTTTTATTTTTTTTATGAATAATGATCGCGCCAATTAAACATTCGATCATCGACCGGGAAAGATGCAACGACTACAAAGCCGATAACCCCTTCTATTGTATTTTATAATTTTTTTCTATTGTATCGTCTTTTTTTTTACATCATTTTCTCTTATTGTCAATGCAAACAAAAATAACAAAATTTCGTATCAATCAGTCTATTTTTAATTTATTAAAATATTTAATTTAAATATCGTCCTCTCCTCATAAACATTAAAGCGATAATTCCTTCCTGTCTAATAGGTTGGTTGCTCCTTTTTTCCAGAACAGGAGCCGACCGTGCGACTAACCAGTGGGTACTGATTCGAACAAGAATTTCGAAATTTAGGTGGAAATTTTTCCACAAGGAAGGCCCCAAGACTTCTTCACATTCACAGTTTTGTCAGCTCGAAGCAGGTATTTCTACGACTCCATGTTACACAATATACTTGACTTTTTTTTTTAACAATAATAACGTCGACGTTTTCTTAACGGTGTGCGCAACGCAAGTCCCACGTTCTTCTTACACGAGAGCGTCCCATCCAATTATTTTTTTCGTATTTTTATTTTATTTATTTGGACAGCAAATGTTGCAACGATAAGTGCTACGATTAGAATCTGATTTTTTGTCTTTAAAGCAATTTTAGTATTCTTTTGTCATAAGTGAGAGTAATAATACGAAGTAGCATAATGTTTATTTTCAGAAAAGAAATCTAGATATGGTCCATAAACATGATGCATATTTATGATACTTTCTTAACCATCTCGTACTAGTCAAGAACATGCTCTAATCATACTTATTCGACTAAATTGATGACTTTTTTATTCCTAGTTGTACTAATTTCCAACATGGTATTCCCTTTCATTGTGAAATGTGTTTTGTGAGTAATGTTCTGTTTCGGATAAAACATAGTATTGTAAATATTGATTTTAAAATAAAGTTTTATCAACATATTTATTGTGTTTATTATGTATTTTAATTTTTAAGTAAAAATTGTGTTCAAAATTATAATTCATATATCAAATGATTAAAATATCATTTGTCTCAAAATACAAAATAAAAAAAATAAATGTATAAATAATATAAAAATTATATAAATTTGATTGATAAAGTTGTAAAAAAAATTGCCTTTAGTGACTTAATATGTTAAAAATATGACGTTGACGTGCTTATATGATATTTTAAATGTATTTGATAACTTAAAGAGATAAGGAGAGTATTTTTGTCAAATCAAAGCGTTCAAACTCCGTTCTAAAAAAATATATATTTTTTTGCTCTTTCAAAACTCCATTTTATGATAAAATCGTAGTCATTCACCATAATTTTTTAAATTAACTAAACAAATAAAACACAGTTTTGTCAACAAAACTTTGTTTTTTCATCTCACCGCACTTTCTGACACAATCCCAAACATAACCTTAACCACCTTATAAAACAAATAAGGTGAAAGGATCTTTGTTTCCAATGTTTGGGACCCTCAATTTGCTTTTGAAACTCATGATTTCTTCTTCTTGTTGTTGTTTTTCTTCTTCTTTTTTATTTTGAAATATTAATTAAGCTAAAAAACTCCCTAATTTTTTCTCCAAATTTGAAAATATTGGTATGCTTCTCCCTCCTTTTTCTTTACCAACCGAAAGTGATAACTTGCTTTTTTTTTTGTTCTGGTAAGTACCAATGGTCGGACAGAATGGTGTTGGTTGTAATATTTCCAGTGTTTTGACTAAAAGCACCTAATCAAGTTGTCCCTAAGCACAACTTCATTATCCCTAATTCTTTCTTGAAATGATTGTGATTTCACCTAACTTACCTGCCTCCATCTCATATATTATTCTTTTGTTTCCTTCTCAGGACACAAACCATCCATTTGTCTTCATTTCTCCTATATTTAATGCACCCCTTCAATTCCATGGCGAAACCGACCGAACCGTTCATTTTATTATGTAACATGCATAAGATTATATAACTTTAAAGATGAAAATTTGTACAAAATTTACATTATACAATAAAAACAAATTTAAACTCGATACGTATGATATGTTACATAATGTCCTTACAACAACTTGATGAGGACGTATTCAGCCAAGAATTTACCAATTTTAGTCATGTATTTTGTTAAATTTTGACGATTATGCGTACCATTTTTTTAATGTTCCTCTCAATTTTTACCTTTTCTAAGACATTTTATCTATTCGTAGCCATCTCGAACAAAAAAAATACAATTATATATGTTATTTATTTTCATGAATACATTTACTTGTTTTCTGAAGTGTTTTAATCAGTCATGCCCAATATTTCTAATCACAACCAATAATCGTTGATAGTTGGCAAAACATGAAGTTCTTGTAATAACAAATGTAAATGTAACCATCAACTTTAAAAAGGTCTAAAAGTCTAATATGAACATTCACTTTTACAACTTTAAGGGGTCTTGATTAACATATATATATGTATGTTTTGACCTTGTTTAGTAAATTTAATTTACCTTCATTAGGACTATGATTGCTCTAACCTCCATATATATTTCGATAGGGACTCCAAACCAACCAAGTTTCTTTATTCTTTGTTTGTCTCCACAAACTCTCTTTCTGTTTTTGCTGCTCTCTAACTGTTTTGTATGGAACATACTCAATTTGAGTAACAAGTTAAACCGATTTGTATATAACATATTTTGCCTTTTCATAAAAAGGAGTGATCCAAATGTGAATTTTAATATAAATTTAATTTTCTAGTTCTTTTCATGTACTAAAATAAAATGATATAATAATAAATTTACACCAACTTAATTAAGATCACATGCTGGGACCCAATGAGCATTTGAGAGATCTGCTGCGAGCGTGAGCCTAATGTGAGAAAGCACAAATCAAGAAGGGCATAAATGGGTCTGACATATATCTTTATCCAAAATCTTAAGGTATTGAGTTATAGATCTCACCACTTATAAATCTTTCTTATACTCTACACTTATCCGAAGTGAAATTCTCATTTATTCCTAACATCACATATTGATTATATTTTTAATCAGTGTGTGAAACTTTAAACGACATATAATTTAAGTATAAAAGATGGGGTGGAGTGTAATGCAAGAGAGTTTAAGTTGAGAGAGAGGAGTGGTTTTAGGTTTAGTGGAGATGCAATTAGTGTAATAAAAGCATGCATGTAGGGATTGAGGAAATGGAAGGAGACCCCATTATATCGTTGACTCATAAATAATTATTAAACCCATTAACTCCAAACATTTTGTCCTTCATCATTTCATTATGAGTTCGTTGGAGTCAACCTTTACCTTCCATGCTTTGCTTCTCTTTCATTTTATTGGCTTCCTCCACCTCCAATAACTATCTTCCCCTAATTTTCCCTCCAAATATTAAGAAATGACCATGCATATATTTGCCGCCGTATCTTAAAATATATATTTTTTTTCAACAATTAAAACGCTATACTCACGACTCACTTGATTGAAAGTAAATGAAAAAAAGAAGTTGAAATTTATAGAAAATGAAAAAAAAATTATATTGTTTAGCTACCGAAAAAGTTAAATATACTCTACTACCTTATTGAAGGGAAGTTTCTTACCTAGTTTAACCTATGTAAGTTAAACTTTTTTAGAGAAGTTGAACTATTTTGATTATTTTATCT
>CANYCX010471591.1:0-22732 GCA_948193385.1 Breynia disticha f. nivosa
TTCTATCATAATAATACATCCTCACAAACCACTACACTAATCACATCCCATGTATCATATCATTCACCTTAAATAATCAATTTCAAAATAAACACACTCATTCCAATTATCACATTTTCACATCTTAATAATTCATTATCAGCATTAAACATCAATCACAACATGCAACAAAACACATAAGTCGCGCTCGTGTTACTTACCTCGAAAAGCTCACTAAATTTCTCGTCTAGGAACCACCTTCCTCGCCCTTTTGAAATCCTCCTAACACAATTAAGACTTACATTAATCACATACAATCTTTACCAATAATAACCAAGCAATGCTATAATATTTATATGTATCTATATCCACTACACTTGTCCACCATTTCTATATTCTCATTAACTCACTTCAACTATCCTTTGTTTAATTCCTTCTTTCTCCTATCAATAATCATTCTCATTTAATTTATATATCACTTTAAGATATAAGCTTACAATTCTGTTCATTCCATACAAAGCCTACATTTCATTTTCTTCCACTTCCTTCGCAAATTTCTATACCATTTTTCTTTAACCCAAATTAAATTTACCACATAAATTCCCCAATCAAATTGGCCTTATAATTAACCTCAATAGAGTCCAATTAATCTAATCTTAGCAACCAAACTCAAAACCGAACATATGTTCAAAATTTCAAATCACGTCACTCTTAACACCTCGACTTAAAACATCGATTTCATCAATCTAAATCATGAATTAACCTTGAAATTGTGTACCAATGGTTACTACACATCCATATCTATCCAACAAACTCAATTTCATCCAATTCAAAGCTAAATGGAATGAGAAATCACCTCAGGAAGACATACCATTAATAAAAATGTGAATTCCAAAATAACATCAAAGAAAACTTACCAAATTAAACTCTATATCGTTTCTTACAGCTCCTGAGTTGAGTCTTAAGCTCGGTTAGGGTTTTTTGGAACTTTATTTCAGTTTGGGAAGCAAAGCCGTGGAGTGAAGGAGGAGTGTGATGAGTTTGGAAGATATACCCTTATATATAGATTCGGGAATTGACATTTTTGCCCTCTGCACTACACTTTATCTTCCTTTTAACTTTCTCTCTCCCGGCGGATCTATCTTCACCAAATTTTAATTCTTTAAACACCATACTCACTTTCACAAATGTATAATTAATTTAATTTGCGAAAAATTCCCACTCATTTTTATTTTAATATTTAATTAAAATTTGAAAATAACGAAAAATGGAGGGCGTTACATGTTCAAATGGCAATGATGGCCAAGTTTATCTGATTTACCTACACCACTTAGCAAACTGATTAAATGCATCACTTTTATGGACAAGAAATAGAATCCAAGAGAGCCTACATAAATCGTCAACAATAACAAGAGCATAAAATCTTCCATTCCAGCTAGCATACCTAGATGGACCTATTAAATCCATGTAAATTAATTCGAGGACTCTATTTGTGAAAATTTCCTTTTTATCTTGAAAACAACCTCTAACATGTTTACCTTTAATGCATGGTTTACACAATTCTTTATTCGTAAATTTGATTTGATGCAATCCTTTAGCACTCCTCATTTTTTGGATAACTTAGAAATCAAAGGTAAAGGAGTATGACCTCACTTTTCATGCCATAGAAATTCATTTTCATCCAAAGTTATCAAACATTTTTCATTAAAATATGAATCATCATGCAAATTTACCACATATTTATTTCCATGCCTCAATGGAATGAATGCAACTTTGTCGTTCTTAGAAACCAAACATTGTGATGACATAATCTTCACATCAAAGGCCATGTCACATAGTTTAAATACACTGAGTAGATTATGCTTCAAACCCTCAACTAATAGAAAATTGTCAATGGTTGCTAAAGGTTCCTTGCCCACTTTACAAATACCAACAATTTTACCTTTGTTGTTATCACCAAATGTGACAAAGCCTTGTTCTTTTGGTTTTACCTCCACAAAAAGGTTCTTGTCTCCGCCTATGCGCCTAGAGCACCAGCTATCGACGTAACACAAACTAAGTGGAGCTATCCTTCTTTGAGGTACCTACAAAATGAATCACTTTTCATTTCATTGAGCAACTTTGGGTCTTTGTTGGTTAGTACAAAAAACCATATTTCGAATAATTGTGCCTTTCTCAATGCATACTTACTTTACCTTAATACTTCTTCTTGGGCTAGTACATGCATATGCAACATCACCAACTTTTAAACATTTATAGTTAGATGGTAGTTTAAATACATTTGAACTAGTCTCACCTTCCCTAGTTAATTTGGTTATTAGTTATCAATTTGTTTGGTACGGATCACAACCTAAGCCATTCTTTGTTGTGTTTCTAATGTGTTCTAAAGACTTTGATAACATAAATAACACATAAAAACTCAAGAAAGACAGCCAAAATCACCATCAAAATTGAGATAACCATGTAATGATCTATAGTTGATAACTAATTATCCTAAAAGAATAAACTTTGGAAGAAAAACTCACCTAGTCGATCTTTCCTTCTTGGACGAATGGTATATGGGCAACAAAGCGCATCTACCACCTCAGAATATTCTTAGATAGCCTTTATGACACCATAAAAGAATCCCACACGTTTTTCCTTTGCAAAATTAGTGCACAGATTAGCGTAAAGTGTACTAGCATAAGAGTAAATTTTGTTCACCTCTTATTGTCACGAATGGATGAGTTCCTTGCAAAACAGAGTGCACCACATTGATCAAATGGTATGATCAACATTTGAAACTCCCATCGTCCTTGGAGAAAAACCTATGAATCAAGTGTTTGATCTTTTAGTGGAAACTCACAACAAAGAATGGTGTTCTAGGGAAGGCTCACTTCTATTTTCAAGACTAGGGTTTCGGTTATTTTCTAAACAAGAGTTTTAGATTGTTAAACCTCTTAACCAACAATATTAATGCCAATACTACATTGTTAAGTGTTTAATAAAAATAAAATTCATTTAAATTTCATGCTAAATTAAATAGCTGACGAGCGGTGTCAAAAGCCCTACTACAATTCAAATTCATCCCTTGACCTCCGATATCATGATTAGCATAAGACATGTCCTAAGCACCCTTATTTAGTGCTAAATCACTTTCTTGATCTTTATGAAAAAATTAATAAGTTCGAATAAATGACCTAATCATTTCATTCGAGTGCTCGCACAGTCTTCCCAGTCTTATTTATCAAGCAACCACTAATATCTCCTCCCATTTTTATGAGAGGGTCAATCTCTTCACTTTGCTCATGCTCTTACTTGTAATTCTTAGCATACCAATCATACCCATACAGGTCAACCTTTTACGATCATATTAGGCGTATGTCAAACTATACTAAAAATCCTAATAAGAGACATAGTGATTTTCATTTCAAGGATAAATAACTTCCAGGGTTGGCTATCAATGTCCTCAACTTTGGTACCTTGAGCAAGTAATTAACATTCTGTGATATTTTATCAAACACATACCACAAGTCAATGCATGAAGTGATAAAATAATGCCTCATTATTTTATTATTTTATAATAAAATTTACAAACATGTATTGGGCTAGGGCTTACGCTAAAAATCTTTCACTAGCACTAGTTTAAATCAAACATAACCATAAGAACAAAAGACCTAACATGACGCTCATGTTACAGACCTGCCAGTTACTTGGTCAGGGGATCTACAACATTGATCATCTTCACCTGGAACCTTGATCATCTTCATATCTCCTCTATCGATGATCTCTCGAATGAGATGGAACTTTTTAAGTATGTCTTTGGATCAGTGGTGATTTCGAAACTCATTGGCCTGTGTTATAGCCCCATTATTATCACATAAAAGCTCCAAAGGATAGATGGGACGACTCCTGGTCTTGTAATGAATTTATTTATCCAAACAACTTCCTTAGTTGCCTCAGACGTTGCTATATACTTAGCTTCTGTTGTAGAATCTACCACTGTGCTCTATTTAGAGCTCCTCCTACTGACAGCTCCCTTATTCAACAAGAATATATATCCTGATTATTCTATTGCATCATCTTTACATGTTAGGGTTACAACATTAATGTATCCTATAACACTGAGCTCCTCTTAACCTCCACATACTGAGGAAAGGTCTTTAGTCCTTCTCAAGTACTTAGGAATTATCTTAACTACAGACCAATGGATCTCTCTGGGATCCTGCTGGAACCTACTACTTATACTTAATGCATGAGCAACATCCAACCTGGTACATAGCGTAGCATACATAATAGATCCAATAGTTGATGCATATGAGACTTTATTCATACATTGTCTCTCTTCTCTAGAGGATGGAAAATCCTTCTTAGAGAGAACTATCAATTTTTGTAAGAACAACAATCTGTTCCTGGATTGTTCCATACTGAACTGCCTTAGTATCTTATGTATATACTTTTATTGGCTTAGTCCCAAGAGATGCCATAATCTATCTCTATAGATATTTATAAAAATATAACCTCAGCTTCTCTTAAGTCTTTAATTGAGAAACAAATACTCAATCATTGTTTAACTTGTCACAATGTTGAAACGTCATTTTCAATAAGTACGATGTCATTGACATATAACACAAGGAACACTACTACGCTCTCACTAAACTTCTGATATACACAAGGCTCATCATCATTCTTGTTGAATCAAAACTCTTTAATAGATTTATCAAAACAAAGCTTCTAACTGTGTGATCCCTACTTAAGCCCATGAATGGATCTCATAAGCTTGCATACCTTATTAGGATATTTAAGATTGACAAATCCATCAGGTTGTTTCATGTAAACATCCTCAAGGAGGTTTCCTTTCAGGAAATCTGTTTTGACATCCATTTTCCATAATTCAAAATTCAAATATGCAGCTATGGTAAACAATATCTTATTGGATTTGAGCATAACTACTGGCGAGAATGTTTTATCATAGTCGATAACATGAACTTGTTTGAAAACTTTTTTTGCACTATAATACCCTTTAAAATACCTTTTGTAACATAAATATGAAAAGGTTGATTAAAGGTCGATATAAGGTTGACACGAAATAAACGAAGAAAATTAGAGAAATGTTGGAAATAGGAAGTACACAGAGTGGAGGTGGAACTACACATACTTGACACGGCAACGCTTAGTCACCATTCCACCACGCAATTGATCGCTGATTTTCTGAAAAAAAAATATAAATCAAAGAACCACGAATCTCACAGAAACTTTCTTATACCTCATTTCACTTTCAGAGTAAAAAAAGCAGGGGAAAACTGAGAAAAACTGAGATCTGAGCAAGGATAAGTGATTTTGTTCTTATTTCTTGCATCAATCATCCTAGATTGATTAAGGTAAGATGGTAGCAAGGTTTGAATGGTTTACTTAAGGTTGATGTAAAGCTTATGGATTGTTATTTGCTAAGTTGTATGAAGTTTTTGGTTGCTAGAAATGATGGAATAAGCGTAAGAGACTTATATTGATGCTATGTATATGTTAGAAAAGGATTTAGGAAGAATAGTTGATGGAAAAGAGTGGAAAACAAAGGTTTACAAATGGTTGACTACTAGATTTTAGAAATATTAATAAACATATGTTTTGAATATATTTCAATGTTGGAATCATATGTTGGTGAATGATTAATACTCAAATGACATTATGGAAAGTGGTTTTAATGAGGTAATATTGTATGGGATGGAACATGGTATGGTTAAATCGTAGGGAATGGATAAAAATGGTTAACTTTAAATTGTTAAATGGGTGTTTTGATTCTTTTAAGTTAGGAATGAATGTGTTAATGGTTAGTTAATACCTTGTATGTTATTAATTACATATAGGAGGATCTTTACGACTTCGGAGTGATTTCTGAGCTGTGATAGATTGTTGTTTATGTTTTCTTTTGAGGTAAGTTTTCTTACGCTTACAAATTGATTCGTACTCTATTTTAGGCAATGTTCTATATGTTTAGAATTTGGCCTATAATGCTATGCTGAGTTGCTAGATCTAGGTGAACCATATGAACAATGTGATGTTTAGTTTATGATTTATATGAAATGGAACGAATATATTGATGGATATATGTCTTAGTTGACATATAGTTGATAGGTCTATTCTTATGGTTGATTGAATGTTGATTGATACTTTGTTATGGTTGATTCTTGGTAGATTGACACAAAGTTGGTTACTTGGTTATAAACTTGGAAAAGCTTAGTATATATGCTCTGTTCTTAAGAACATTACGATGATTTTATTATATTGTTCGATTCATTTGGCATGTTGATTATAATTGCCTTGCTGTTCATTTTTATGGACTATGTTTCATCGGATTTGTATGCTTTTATGCCATGTTAACTTTGGGTTAATATGCGATTGATTAACATGCTCTTTTGCATTTGATATCTTGATTGATATTCATATGAGCTTGAGATATTGATTGTCCCTACGCTTATTTTAATTATACGAATCAATTATTGTGTAAGTAGCTTACTGAGTATTGAGAAATACTCACCCTTTGTTTAAATTGTGTAAATGATGCGCAAGATGCAGATAGTTGTCACTAGACCAGAGCTGTAGTGATCTTAAGCCAGATAGTTGTTGTCAGGGGTCGAGCTCCATACATGTGTTTTTGTGTGCTTCCATTTTTTTAGAGTGTAAATGTTTGTACATATTTCGTAAATATTCATATTTTGAGTTTGAAACTTATTCAAACTTGTAACTGTTTCTACCATAAAACTTTTTATATTACTAATGTTTGGGCCGTGTATGTTGATAAAATGAATATTTTATTGTCTCTCTCCTCTACTTTTACTCTGATTTCTTATTATTATCAAAAATATATATTTCATCAGGTTAAATGGATTTTAAAAATGAGCTTCACACCTCCTACCTTCTCTTTGAAAATCCACTTTCAATGAATTACTTTAGCATCTTCTGTTGCATCAATCAAGTCCCAAACTTGACTATAGTGCATTGATTGCATTTCAAATGTCATGGCCTCTTGCCATTTTTCTGAATTAGAAATTTTCAAGGCCTTTTGGTAAGAAGCAGGTTCACAATGATCAACGATCATGATATCCTGTTCGCCAATGATGATGAACTCGAACCTTTTGAGTTCCTAATGTATCCTACCTGATCTTCTAGGTACTTGTGTAATAGGCTCTTATTCCATAAATTCCTGTGGAGTTGAGTCCATCTCCTTACTATCCTATTTAGGAATATGTGTAACTACATCCTCTTGCACAACTTCAAGTTATACACCAGTCCCACTATTTTTATTAAGAATAAATTCTCTGTATAGAAACACATCAGTTCGAGAAACAAACATTTTGTTTTCGCTAGGATTATGGAAATAATATACCTTGGTCTCTTTAGGATACCAAAAAATTAAGCCTTTGTTTGTCTTGGATGAAAGCTTGTCTGATGTTAATCTTTAACATGGGCTTCACATTCCCAAATCCTTAGAAAAGACAAATTGGGTTTTTGCCCAAGCCATATCTCATATTGTGCCTTTTTTAATTCCTCCTTTTGCACACACCAGTGCATTGAGGTGTTCTCAGAGGTGTGAGTTGTGGAACTACACCACAATCTCACAGATATTGGTCAAACCATAGGCTCATGTACTCGCCACCTCAATCGAATCAAATGTCTTTGATATGTCTACCTAATTGTTTTCTACTTCATTCTTAAAATCCTTAAACATTTTAAAGGTTTTTGATTTATGCTTTATTAGATAGATATAGTCATATAGGCTAATCATCAATGAACGTGATGAAGTAGCTATAACAACCTCTAGCTTGTGTACTTAATGGTCCACATACATCCGAATGTATTAGATTTCCAATCAAAAGACCCAAGGTCCATTCATATTTAGTCTTTACAAGCATTTCCGACTTGCATGTCCTAAACGACAATGCCAGAAGTAAGAAACATTAAGTTCATCAGACTTAGCTTTCTTTTTCTCTACGTTGTAAAAAGGCTCATGACTTGATAAGTCTAGTATATATAACCAGTTATTAAGGAATCAACTTCCATAATACACGTTACCATGACGAGTACTCATATTGTTATTCTCAATAATAAAAGTAAAACCATCATTGTCTAAGGATGAAGCTGAAACAATGTTCCTACTAATTGCAAGTACACAGAAATAGTTGTTTGAAGTCATCTCTAGCCCTGAAGGCATACATAAAGTATAGTCTTCGATCTCGATGGCATCCACTCTTGCTCCATTTTCGACACGGAGATCCACCTGACCCTTTAAACCACTCTCCTATTTTGTAGTCCTTTTACATTGCAACAAATGTGAGGCCCACATCCAATATCCAATACCCATGATGTCAAAATAAGGAGATTTATTTTAATAACGTAAATCTCTGAAGAAGATGTTCTCTTAACATCTTCTTCCCTCCCATTAATATTTGACATTTTCTCTTCCAATGCCCACTCATTTGACAATCGTAGCAAATGCTCAAAGGAACAGGCTGAAAAACCATCATATGCTTTTATTGAGGTAAGACCTCAAACAAAGGCTTACAGACTTTCTTGCTTTTTATTTCTTTGCCTTTCCATGAAGTGGATTGGAAAACCTCCCTAGGCTTTCATTGAGGTATCACCTCCAACTTATGTTTTAGGTTCATTTTGGTCTTTCCTTTCCTGTCCCATTAATTTCCTAGGGCCAACGCATTGTCACAGACCCATATTATTTCCAAACCTACAATTAACGTGCTAACCATGATGCTAATTGTAACATTCTCATCCTGAAACCATATAATTAATATTATAAGTAAAATGATTAATGAGAATACGGATTTAAATGATAAAATGAAAGAAAATAAATGATTGGACACAAGCTTGAACAAGGTTGATCAGAGGTTGATGACAATTTGATTTTAAGTGAATAAATAATCAAGGAAACATTAAACTGAACAGTACACGTGGTGGAGGGTGACAAAATGCACGATGGGCATGACCACACGTAATCCACATCCCACTGCATGTACTTGACTGTTTTGGTAAAAAAAATATAAGTTTGTTCATGCAAGAAATGGATCAGAATACTCCAGAGAAAGAAAAAGAGAAGGAGAAAAGGTAGAGAGGGAGAGTAAGGGTTTTAGAGAGAGATACAGTGAAAGAGGTAGAGATTTTAGCAAAGGAAAGGATTCGTGTTATCGAATCACTTGAAATCTCAAGCCAGGAACTGTGGTATAATTGAAATAGGTGAAACTCAAACCTTTTGTAAATTTTTAAGAATTTTTCTTTTGTCAACTTTGAGTTTTCTTAAATGGATTATTAAAATAATTATAGAATTGAGATAGAATTGAATTAGATTGATAAATTGATGATGAAAGATAAAGTGTATAATATCTAGGGTTAGGATTTGGGTTTTGGAAAATTGAAAAGTGAACTTAACGAATTCATTAGGGCATGCATTATTAGTTTGGTTATATTGAATTTTCTAGAAAGATTGATGTATGTTATTGTGGGATGATAGACCAGACAGTCAGGGCAAGACTAGAGCACATAGAGGTTTGAGTATTTCCGTTGATAGGTGAGTAATCTACTCACTTAAATAGTAGTTATATGATTGATTCTGAGATGCATTAATATGTGGTCAACTTGATTGAAATTGAGTAATGAATGAACAAGAAATTTTAATGTAAAATATGAAAATAGAATGAAGAGTGAACAAGTACAGGATATGAAAATGCTAACAGGTTCGTGAACGCGGTATAGTATGATTTATATATATTTGATATATATAAAGTGATAATAGGTTAATAGCTTTGGCTGTATAGGACATCAGTACTAATCAAAGCTTCGACTGTACAAGATTACAACTTTTGCTGTGTAGATTCATAGCTTTGCCTATACAGGATTATAGAGTTTTATATGAATGATACCATTATAGATATGATTATGTTAGTAGATGCAAAGGTTATAAGTGATAAGAAATGTTATGATATATCATTATAATTGAAAGATCATTCACTGAGCCCGCAATTCACGCAACTACGATTTTTTGTTTTAGGATCTAGTAGAGAGCTGAGATAGTCATATAGACTTGCCAGGTGGTTGAATGCTACTCCTGGACCATTTTCTCTCTCCTCATCAGAGCTGGGCCTAGGATATTTTCAGTGATGTTGCATGTTTTGCCTGTGCATAGTTTATGTTTTTTTTATTATGGATTGATATAAATATGTTTTTCTTAAGATGGTTATTCTATGTATATCTATATATGTAAGTTTTTGTTCCTTTGAGGTGTATGTTGTTAAATGAGTTAATATATGCCTGAGAACTATTGATATGTTTGAAATTGATTTGCAGGAGTGCAATAGGTATTAATTGGTATATCCAGATTATAGTCGTTATATAGCAGTTTTACGTAACGTATGAACTTGCATAATAAAGAATAAAGGGCGTACTAGTTAATCACAAAGTTTAATCCATAAATGTGTTAACTATTACGATCTATATTCTGAGTATATAACAGATGAACTATAAACTGAAGATTCTTTATTATGGCCAACATATCTTTTTGAAAGGTACTGAGAGATAACAAAATTGAGAAGCAAATGAATGATGAAAAGTTGTAGCTTGCCAGGAAGAAAATTGAACAGGGGCAAAAATCTCCTTATGTGCTTGATGATCAGGGGGTTCTTTATTATTGCACAAGGTTATGTGTGCTAGATTTTCTGAAGGTAAAAGAAGTGATTTTACATTAGGCACATTAATCGCAATATTTAGTGCACCCGAGCAGTACCAAGATGTACCGATATTTGAAACCACTATATTTGGTGGCTAGAAATGAAGAAAGAGTTGGAAAAATTTGTAACAAAATGCCTGAGCTGCCAACAGATTAAGGCTGAACATCAGGCTCCAACTAGAAAGCTTTTTTCTTTAGCTATTCCATAGTGGAAATGGGTACGTATTACGATGGATTTTGTTGTTGGATTGCTTAAAACATTTTAGAAAAATGATGCAGTGTGGATTATAGTTGATAGACTTACGAATGTTGCACATTTTTTGTCAGTTAGACAGGATGATTCTCTGGATAAGTTACCAGAGAAGTATGTGGCAAAGGTGCTCAGACTGCACAGAGTGCCAATTTCCATTGTGTCGGATCGAGATCCTCAATTTACTTCATGGTTCTAGGGTAGTTTACACGAAGCAATGGGTACTAAGTTGAATTTTAGTACAACTTTTCATCCCTAGACCGATGGTGAATCAGAAACAACGATACAAACTCTGAAAGACATGATGAGAGCCTGTATTTTGGAATTTAGAGGCAACTTGGATGATCACTTGCCACTTATAGAGTTTGCATACAACAATTTTTTCCATTAAAACATTGAAATGACACCATATGAAGCTCTGTATGGAAAAAAATGTCAGAGTCCAATGTTTTAGGATGGGAAAGGACTACGACAAATTAAAGGATCTGAGTTGGTGCAGTAGACAGTGGATAAGGTGCAGGTTATTAAGAAGTGTATGAAGGCTGCTCAGGATCGACAAAAAAGTTATGCTGACTAGCATATGAAGGAAATCACATATGAGATAGCTGAGAACGTGTTCTTGAAGGTATCACCTTGGAGGAGAGTTCTACGTTTTGGAAAGAGTGGGAAGCTGAGTTTGAGATTTATCGGGCCTTATGAAATTGCAAAACGAGTCGGTCCTTTAGCTTATCAGCTTAAGTTACCCAATCAACTCTCGAGGTCACACGACGTATTTCATGTTAGTATGCTATGGCAATACAGATCAGATCCCAGTCACGTGATAAAAGAACCAGAAGTGGAGATCTCGGAGGATATGACCTATAAGGAAGAACCAGTGGAAATCCTAGATCGGGTGGTTCACAAATTGCGGAAGAAGGAAATTTCAATGGTGAAGGTGAAATGGAGTTTCAACTTGCAAAAAGAGGCCATTTGGGAGGTTGAAACGGAGATGCGTTGCCGTTATCTTTATTTATTTCTTGATCCAGGTACAATTTTAAATTTTGAGGTCGAAATTTTTCTTAAGGGGATAGATCTGTAACGTCCTAAAATTTTGGTAAAATCATACTGATTTAACTAAATATATGAAAATGTACATGAATTTTATAATTTGGTTGAGAAAATGAAAATTGATGAGTAATAAAAAAAATTTAGGATGTTTAGATCACTGGGAAAGGGAAATAAAAAGGAGAGGCAAACCAATTGCGTTCGAGGGCAAAACCATCGAAATCGAAACCTTATATATATATATTCATCTTTGTTCCTCTCTTTCTACACTACCTTAAACTCTCTCTCTCTTCTTACCATCATTCTAAATCCAAGAAAAACCTTGGGAAATGTGTTTTTCGTGAAATCTTACCGTTTGGGAGCTGTGGAATCGATCGAGGATTGTATTTCGATAAGAATTTCTTATATGATTTATGAATCCCGTTTTTTTAACTTAACCCTACTTTTTGGACTTGAATTTCTTTCGTTTAGGCTCCGATTTGAGCAAATAATGGCTCGTTGGAAAGTTTTAACATAATTGGTGAATAGTAACGGTAATCATTTTTTGTGTTTAAATGTATGTTAGGTGTCCAAAATTGAAGTTTTAACATAATTGGTGAATAGTAACGGGAATGAGTTTCTTAAGCCTAGGTTCGATTTGAGTTTCCTTGCTTAAGTATGAATCTTTGGACCTTATTGAGGATATTTGAACCGTCAATTGAACTGGGTAATAATTGATGTGAGAGAGTGAAGAACGGGTAGGAAAATGTTTAGGGTTCTGAAGGAAGGATGTATGAAATTGGGGTTTAATGATAGTGCAGGATAGTAAGAATCATAAAAAATACGTAAATAAATATGTTAGTGATAGTAATGGTAGGTGGTGGAAGAAAGAGAAAAAGTTTAGGTGAAGCATGGTTGTAGTACATTAATGAGAGGAAGAGGAGAGATAGATAAGTGGGATCATCTAAACTCATTAACATAAGAACATTTTTAATATATCATTTTTGCATAGTTTCATGCTTAAATAATTAATGTAAAGATATAATTTATGTATTGGCAGGTAAACATTCAGGAGAGGGGAGTTCTCAGTTGGAGCATTAGGAGTTGCTTGTGAGGTAAACAACATGACTGCAACTTCCTTTGCTTTGTGTGGACTTGGTTGTGAACCGTTTGAATTGTTGTATGTCATTTGGTGAACCTATATGGTGGCTTCTATGGTTGTTGGAATAATTATGTAATGTGTTGATTAGGTAGGTGGTTTATGTGCTGATTGATATATGGTTGGATGTTGCTCATGAATGGCTATGCGGTTGTGTTTGTGGATATGGTAGGAAATGAATTAATGAATTGTGTGGGTTTTGTATACATTTATTAAGTTAGTGAATTGAGAAAATGATGTTGAGCTTGTTGGTGATTTGATTGTAACTTTGGTTATGTATATATAACATGGCATATGGACTCATGCAATAGTGATGGGAAAGTATGGAAAAATAATAAGGATGGTTCTTAGTGAGCAAAAGAAATGAGGGAGTGGTTATCGGCTATTGGGAGCGTAAATGGAGGAAGTATATAAAACATACTTTACCGCAGAACAATGGAGATATTGATTCACTGTTTAGTGTTCGAGCATGTCAGACCAGTAAGGGCGTAAAATCCATGGTCCATAGTAAATTAACCAATACTCCCGGCCGACAATCCCTGTTTGCAAAGGTCATTAATAAAGGCCAATTAAGACGTAAGGTTAAGATTATAATAAGGAATGCATTTAGTGTTCATACATTGGCATTCACTATATTACATTCATTGTAACTGTACGAGTTGTTGGATATAAAGAATTGATGTTTTGTTTGATATGTTGATGATTTGTTTTGCTTATGAATTATGGTATATATTTTGAATAGATTGGAAATCATTGTTATGTGTTTGTGTTTGAAATTGAACTGGTTAATCTATGCTGGAATCCAATTATGTTGATTTTATGTAATTTAACATGGGTGTTGAGGAAGAAGGGACTAATTATATGATGACTGAATTGGATTATGTAATTGTTATGTGTGTTAGAATGTATATGTTTGGTAATTGAATGATTGAATGAAAAATTTTTAGGTTGGTATTGATTTCTTTTAAGGAAAATAGTGTGCCACACGTGATCATAGCTAAGTACGCGCGGTCGCTACGACAACGCGTCCTTAACTACCACCACACATTTATATGCACTCGAACTACGCGCAGTGGCGACGACAACGCGTTCTTGTCCATCACCACGTGTAGTTCCTACCAACCCGCGTTGCATGCTATTTTTAGCACAAATGATGCTCATATGTAATATTGAATTTGTAAATGGTTAAAGATATTAATGTATGATGTGTATAAGTGAAATTGGATGACTGTTAGCTTGTTGAATTGATAATATGTACCTAAAATACTAATATTAATTGGCATGGCACAATTCACATGAATTATAGATCAATCTATAATTGCTTAGGGAAGTTGTCCATTCGATAAATGTTACTCATTGAGTGTCAAAACTCATTAAGTTTTATGCCTGCCATGTGGGCAGGGCTTGAGGAGCTCTATTTTAGTACGAGAAGGGTAGATTTTGCTTGACTTTGACCTCATAATTCGAGTTTGAGAAGCCAAGGTGGGTTGTGCACAAAGATGTTTTCAAGTTTAAGATACTGCATGTACTTCCTTGTTTTGGTTATAATTGAAATGTAATTGAAGGGTTCATTTTCTTTCATAACCTCAAACAAATTTTGTACCTTGGTTTATTTTGGAAAAATGTCCTCCTTCAAATTTTGTAAAAAAATATGCTCTTATTAATGAATGCATTTCAGTTTCTGTAAAATTTGTGTTATTACTTATTATTTTCAACCTATATGATGTTCGAGTTCAGTTATTATCTTGAAAGAAATGACAAAATAATCCAGGATGATAGTTGAATTTGCGTGTCACAAAGATCATCATCAAAATCCAAATAACCATATATTGATCTATATTTGATAACTAGTTATCATAAAAGAATAAACTTTGGAAGAAAAACTCACCTAGTCGATCTTCCCTTCTTAATCGAATGGTATATGGGAAAAACAAGTATTTAACACCTTAGAATACTCGAATACGAACTTTATGACACCGTAGAAGAATCCCCCACGTGATTCCTCTACAAAATTATCAGAGAGATTAGCAAAAAGTGTACTAGCACAAGAGTAAATTTGGTTCATCGCTTATTGTCATGAATGAATAAGTTTCTTGCAATATGGAGTTCACCACAATGATCAAATGGTATGATCAGCCCTTGAAACTCTCGACCTTATTATAGAAAAACCTAAGAATCAAGTGTTTGATCTTTTAGTTGAAACTCACGGCTATGAATGGTGTTCGAGGGACAACTCACTTCTATTTTCAAGACTATTCGGTTATTTTGTAAACAAGAGTTTCATATTGTTAAACCTCTTAACCAACAATCCTTATGCTATTAGGCATTTTTAAGTATTTAATTAAAATAAAATTCATTTGAAAACAACTCTTATTGTTGTGACTCAATGAGAATAAATTAACAAGAATTTTCTTTAAATTTATCTCACATTAACCTTGTATTAATTTACGAGAAACTTTCTAAATTTTCTCCTTTTTATCTTCTTACATATTTTCACTTAAGACAACATATTTTATAAATAATCTTGCTCTTAAAATCACGTAAGAAATGATAAAGAATATTGCTCATCGATATTTGGACCAATTAACAAAATTGGCCCAAATGCCAGATCCACCCCAATGGCCGAATTTTGACCTAAGGTGAAAAACCAAAAATACCCTTTTTGGCCTTTTGTCATCCATGTGTGATCTGTAGGACTATTTAATAAGGGTAATAAATTTAATAATTCATAAATCATATGCGGTGTCTAGTAAGACACTATGATCATCCTAAATAAAATAGCTGACGAGCGATGTCAATAACCCAACTACAATTCAGATTCATCCCTGGACCTTCGATGTCATGATTAGCATAAGGCATGTCCCAAACACCCTTATTTAGTGCTAAATCACTTTCCTGATCTCTATGAAAAATTGATAAGTTCAAATAAATGACCTAATCATTTCATTCGGGTACCGCCACACTCTTCCCAATCTTGTATATCAAGCGGCCAATGATATCTTCTCTGATTTTCACGAGATGGTCAATCACTTCATGTCACTCATGCCCTTACTTGTAATTCTTAGCATACCTAATCATACTCATACTTGTCAAGCTTTTACGGTCACGTTAGGCGTGTGTTGAGAACTCAGGCATATATTGTGTGAAAAATGCATTAGCATTGCATTTGCATTTATCTTGATTATATGATGTGGTATGCACGAGTTGAATCATCAATGTAGTGTGAGTATAATGGATTGTCATTAAAAAATTTTAGGTTTATAACGCCCTCCATTTTTCAATAATTTTCAGAATTTAATAGAATATTTAATTAATTTGGGAATAAAATTTTCGCAAAATAAAATAATTATAAATTAGTGGAATAGTGTAGGATGTGTGGAAATTTAACATCTACTGAGTTCAAGTCAATTCGCGAGAGAGAAAGTTGAAAAGAAAGCAATGTGTAGAGCAGAGGGTAAAATTTTCCAACCGAAACTATATATATATGAGATTGTTTCCATCTCCCTCAACACTCCACCATTTGCACGTGAATCCTTCCTAAAACCCGAACTGAGATCCGAAAACCCTAGCTAACATCGAACCTTGACAAACATTGGTGATAAGGAGTTGTAGGATCAGATTGAAAGCTTAATTTGGTAAGTTTTTACGAATCAAGATCATAAATCACGTTTTTGTACATAGCTTGATTTTAAGATGTGATTTTTCATTCATTTTGGCTCTGTTTTACGTAAAATTGGGTTTGTTGGAAAGGTATGGACGTGTAGTAACCATTAGTACTTGATTCTAAGGTTAATTCAAGGTTTAGAGTTTGAAAATGATGTTTTAAGTTGGAAGGTATAAAGTAACGTGATTTGAAATTGGAACCCTAGGTTCGGTTTGAAGTTTTAACGTCATGGTTAACTTCTTCGGGCTTCGTTGAGGTTGTTTATATGGACAATTTGATTGGGGTGTTTAAAGTGGTATAATTAAATTGTAATTAAGGAAAATGGTTTAGGATATTGTATAGGAAGCCACAGGAAACGAGGTATGGGGTAGGCGTTGGATGGTTGAAATGGTTGAATTATACCTTGGGGAGTTTATTGAGTAATATGGAGTTGGTTGGTAATTAAGAAAGAATGAAGTTAGGTGAAGGGTTGATGGAGTTAATTAATGAGAGAAGAGGAATGATAGAGAAATGTACTAAATACATTTATGTAAACATCGTAGCATCATATATATATTGTCTAGCAAGCTTATATACGGATATCAAATCAATGTAATCCCTAATTGTGTTTAGGAGGACCTAAACAAGGTGAAGGAGGCTCCCAGACGGGGAATTAAGTGAGCGTTTAGAGGTAAGTAACACGAGCGTGACTTCTATTGCTTGTTGTATTGTGTATGAAAATGATGTGTTATTGAGTGAGATTGATTGGTAGAAATTTAGTATGAATAGTGATGGTTGTTATGTGGAATTTGTTGTGATACATGACTTGCATAACGCTTAAAATATGTGATATGTGTATGTTGAGCATGAATGATTGTGTGGTGGTGTTTGTGTAAGTATCTTGAAAGTGAAGTTGATGAAAAACAATGTGAGTATGTATATGTGTATTGACTATGATTGATAGATGGTTGATTGCATTGGGATAAAGGGCTATGCTAATTGGTTTGTGTTTTTTGTTGATATGGATGTTATATGTGAGATTCACATTTGGTTGAAAGCATGGTGTAGTCAAATTGTGAATGTATGATTGGTTGCATATATATGCACTCATGCATTGTAAAACTCTCAGAGAGTAATAGTAAAAGAGTGTGCAGAGAGTAATAGTCAAATTGTGAGCATATAAAGAAATGGACTCTTTATGAGTAATTAGTAAAAGAGGGAGTGGTTATGGTTATGTGTGAACAAAAAATTAAAAATCGGGTAGTATATAAAACATGTTACTTTGTGCATGTGTGGAAACTCGAAGCACTTAATGGTGTAAGAGTGCGCAGATTGATGAGCATTTTGCATGCAAATCATGGGCACTTTGTGTGCATATTGATAGCACCTTGTGTGCGAATCATAGGCACTTTGTGTGAAAAACTTTAGGCACTTTGTTTGCAGCGTTATCAATGGATCCATTATCTTATAACCTATACCCTGGCCGACAAGGCCCATTTGCAAACGTCTGATAAAATTGTCAAATAAAAGAGAGTATTGAGAATTAGAAACAGAAATTAGGTGAAAATGGATTAAAAATGCATGATAGGTCATTCATACATATGCGTTATATTGTGATCAATGTGAGCATGTGATTGTTTATTGGTATGGTGGAACCAACTTATGAAATCGTGATTTGGATGAATTTGAGATGTATGTATGTGAATTGAATTAAGAAAGTATATATATTATGGACATGATTTTAATGAAATGAGTAATGTATGTTTAAATGATATGACTTATTGGATGAGTGAAGTTTTTAATTTTGTTGATTATGTTTGGATGATTGGTGTTGATGGAAATTATGATTTGGAGGATTAATTGAGTGTCTAAAAGATGGGTTTGTTGATTAACTTGAATTGAAACATGTATAAGTTGAATGTTGGAAAGGTTAAAAGAGTGCTGGAGACTTACACGGACAAGAACCAAACTACACAGATTTTCCCGTGTACTTCATTAGCATCCATGTACCACCACTGGCGTACTACACAGACAAGGCATAAAGTACACGGATATGACCGTGCAATTCACTTAGTTCGTGTACCACCACTGGTGTACTACACGGACAAGGCTTAACTTACACGGACAAAACTTTGTAATCCTGACAAAACCGTGTAGTTGGTCAGATTTGCCAAAATTCATTGTTGTCGTCATTTATATCCTAAACAATTCTGAAGATAATTGGGTATAAGCAATTGAAAAGAATGAAGAGTGTATATGTGATGATTTTAATGATATATATGATGTTGAATTGTTTGGTTTTGAATGAAGTTGACCTAATTGTGGTTATCTTACTTACTTGGTTATATAACTCAAACAATTATTGCCTGTAACGCTCGGCATGTATTTGAAAACATTTTCATTTTGGTCGGGACAGTACTCACTTACTCGAATTTTGGAGAGTTCATAGTACATGACAATGCATACATTCAGTTACCTGTATTATGCCGGGTTATTATTGAAAATAGAATCAATATGATTTCTATTTCTTTCATAACCTGGAATCTATTTTGTAAAAATTTTTGTATATATATGTATATGTGTTTTTATCAAAGATGGATTTGTTGTATGTCCTTCAATATTTATTTCTTAATATTGTTTTATATTATTTCCAAATCAAAACTTGATTTCTGGGTTTAAGTATCACTTGTAGGAGGGAAGTTATACGTGAGTGATATTTGAATTCGGGGGTCATATTTAGTGGTATTAGTGCCTAGGTTTGATAAAAACTTGGGTTCTTGACATCATAAGTTTTGAAATTGGGTTTCTAAGTTGGTTTTTGAAGAGCATGCATGCTAGAATGTTGCAATTGGTCATGTGCATTCAAGTTATCTGAAGTTTAAATAGAGAGAATCCTTATTTTCTTTTTCATTGAATTAGAATGGAGGAAGGACATGATGAGAGTGCACAAGAAGCAGTCGGTTCTCTCGAGTAAGTTCAGGGGAATGTAAATGCCCCGATAGAAAGTGAGCAAGCACTAGCTGAACCTAACGAAATAGCTCAGGCATGAGCTCTGAAAGTGCAGTGATTATTAGATTTTGTGCGAGAGCAGTCACCTTGAGCTCAGGGGGTGACTATAGACAAGAATTGTGAGCAAATTTGGAAGCTTAGCGGCAAATCATTTACTAGTACCACGGATCCCATTGTTGTTGATGATTGGATGAGGGATACCGAAAGAGTTCTTATGAGAATGCAATGTACTTCTGTACAGAAGGGTCTCTATGTTACATCCTTACCGGAGGGTGAAGACGTGAACTGGTGGGAGATGGTCCCAGTGAGCTTAGCTGAGCCTCTCACTATGATGTGGGAGCAGTTCCAGAAAGTGTTTGTCGATAAGTACACCCCACTGGTGTATTGAAAAGAGAAGACGGTTGAGTTCCTGAATTTGACACAACGTGATTTATCTGTGGCCAAGTATGAAGTCAAATTCACCCGTCTATCCCGATACGCGCCAGATGAGGTGGCAGTAGACGAGGCGAAAAAGGATAGGTTTGAGATGGGGCTGAGAATTGAGATAAGAAAGCTTGTGGCAGTCCAACCGCCTACATATTCTGCTCTGCTCACAGCTGCATTACGAGCAGAAAAAGCTATAAATGCGGAGAATCCTCCTGAGCCTAAGAAGGCTAAACATTTTGAAAGCTACAGTGGTGGTAAAGAAGTTAGCACACAAAAGCCTGGAGAAACAAAATTTAGAAGGTTTAGTGGCAGTAGCAGAGCGACCTCTAGAGCAAAATCAATTTCCAGACCAATGGAGAGGAGCAAGTTTGAGGGCAGGAGAGATACTAACATCACCTGCTATTATTGTCACAAAAGGGTCATATAGCTAAAGACTGCTACTAGAAGCGAAATGATGATGCTAGGGCTAGGAGTGCCCAGAGCAGTGTGGGAGAAAATCCGTGAAGTGTCGCCGGAAGCAGGGCGAGAGGATCTTATGCTGGGAGAGCGAGATCGTATGCCCGAGGTTCCCGTGTTTAGTAGCCTCCAGCTACTGCAGCACCACAGGCCCGAGTATACGCCATTTCCAGGGCTGAGGCAGTGGAGGATCCCAATGTTTTCTCTGGTATAGTTTACGTTTCAGGCTTTCCTATTCACCTGCTATTTGATTCACGTGCATCATGTTCTTTCATAAATTATGATCATGCCTGGACATTTAAGCTGAATTTAGAACCTTTAGATTGTGTCATAGAAGTTTCGATGCCATCTAGAGAGATTGCTAAGGCCAAAAATATTGTGAAATCTTGTCTTGTGGTAATAAGTGATTATGAGTTTTGTGTTGATTTGGTGGTAATTAAATTGGAGAATTTTGGTTTGATTTTAGGAATGGACTGGCTAGCTAGACATAGAGCTGTTTTGGATTGTTTTACAAAGGAAGTTTTGATTGATGTTAGTGGGAAAAAAGAGGTGTTGTTTGTTGGAGAGAGAAGGGTGATACCCTCGTGTTTGATTTCGGCAGTTCAAGCGATAAGTCAGACGAAAGAAGGGTGCAAAACATATTTGGCTAGTGTGGTCGATCCCACAAACACCAGTGCAGGGGTGTCTGATTGTCCAGTGGTACGAGAATTTTTGGACCTTTTCCCAGAGGATTTACCTGGATTACCACCTAATCGGGAAGTGGACTTTGAAATTGAAACTATGCCTGGTACAAGACTGATTTCTATAGCACCTTACGGTATGGCTTCAACCGAATTAAAAGAGCTGAAGAAAAAACTTGAAGAGCTGCTTAATAAAGGGTTCATCAGACCCATTATATTGTCGTGGGGAGCCCCTATTTTGTTTATGAAAAAGAAGGATGGGAGTATGCGTCTGTGCATAGACTATCGCAAGCTGCATCGGGTAACAATCAAGAACAAATATCCGTTTCCCAAGATTGATGATTTGCTGGATTAGTTATGGGGTACGGCGATATTTTCCAACATTAACCTCAGGTCAGGGTATTGGCAATTGTGGCTAGAAGACAAGTCAATACCTAAAACAACTTTCCGAACAAGGTATGGACATTTTGAATTCACTGTTATGCCTTCAGGATTGACTAACGCACCTGCAACATGTATGGCTCTTATGAACAAAGTGTTCTAAGCCTATCTGGATACCTTTATTGTGGTATTCATCGATGATATTCTCATCTATTCAAAGAGCCGAGCTAAACATGAGGAGCATCTGCGGGTGACACTGCAGCTATTGATAGAAAAGAAAATGTATGCTAAGTTCTCGAATGTAAGTTTTGGTTGGAGAAGGTCGCATTTTTGGGACATGTGATTTCAGGTCAGGGTGTTAAGTCGGATCCGTCTAAAGTCAAAACAGTGAAGGAATGGGAAGTGCCTAAAAACACGATTGAAATCCGAAGTTTTCTGGGATTGGCAGGCTGCTACAGACACTTTATAGAGGATTTTCCATATTAACGAGACCATTAACCAGTCTGCTAAGGAAAAATACCATGTATGAGTGGAGTCACAGATGCTAGAGTAGCTTTGAGGAGATTAAGAAGCAGTTGACTGAAGCTCCAGTACTGACTTTACCATCCTCTGATGGAGAGTTTGTGTTGTATACTGATGGTTCTGGTCAGGGATTAGGCGGTGTACTGATGCAGGATGGAAAAATGATTGCTTATACTTCGAGACAACTAAGGCCACATGAGTTGAACTATCCTACTCACGATCTAGAACTTGCAGCAATAATTCATGCCCTGAAAACTTCGAGGCACTATCTTTACAGAGAAACCTTCAAGATTTTCACTGACCATAAAACCCTAAAGTATATTAATAGCTAGAGAGAATTGAATCTTAGGCAGAGGAGGTGGATTTAGCTGCTCAAGGATTATGATTGTTCCATTGAATATCACCCTGGGAAGGCCAATGTAGTAGCTGATGCTCTGAGGAGAAAGTCCTAGATAACGGGTGATGGTATGGCATACAAAGTGGAGTCGTTGTTTGC
>CANYCX010471626.1:0-15729 GCA_948193385.1 Breynia disticha f. nivosa
AATGAATGTTGTGAAGACATCTTTGAGAAACAAAATGGGAGATGAATGGATGAATGATTGTCTAGTTGTTTATATTGAGAAAGAGGTCTTCATTACTATTGAAGATGAGACAATTTTACAACGGTTTCAGAAAATGGATAATCGGAGAAATCAACTTTCCCGTTGTAGTTCTAGTAGCAGAAGTTAGTCATGTATTATGTATTAACGTATTCAGTATTAATTGAATTAATGTGGTTGCTAAACGATTATTTTCGCCCCCCTTATTTTTTTTCTGGTTCCGTCCCTGATCAGTGATTACCAATAAAACATTGTCTTACTACAACTAAATATAAAGTTATTGTGAAAGAAGATTTGAAGGAGTGTTCAAGTGACAAGAAGTGGATGGTAACGTTCATATTTGGCAATGTATTTTCATTAATGTTTGTAACATTCGTAACATCTTTATATTAATGTCGTAACGTCTGTAACAATTTTCTATTAATGCTTGTATCGTTTGTAACGTCTTTAACGTCTATAATGTCTTTTTATTAATGAGTGTTACCATTAATTTTGTTTAATATTTATGAGCTTCGATGGCTTAATTAACTGATTTTGTAGACTTTAGTCTATTCTTCATCACTACTAAGGAGGTGTTTGTTAACCTTTGGGATATCCGGATGAGATGAAGATTGTTTATTTCAGGATTTTAGTCTTTTCAAGTTGTTTATTAAATCCTACATGAAAAAGTTAACTAATTATGTATCTTGGTTTTTCAAGATATAGCTATCTTGACAATAAGCCAAGATAAATATCAATCTCTTGTTTTTTACTCTCTTTTCATCCCAATAAAATTAACAAACGCTCAGAAAAAATTTTAGAATGCATTTCAATCTTATTTCTACTCTTTCTTATTTTGGTCCTAAAGTATCTCATTTCAATTTTATCTACATCATTTTACCCGTAAATATAAAGTTAAAGTGAAAGAAGATTTGAAGGAGTATTTAGGGTAGTGAGAAGAGGTGGATGGAAAGGATGAGCGTAAATGGCGGGGGTTGAGGCCTGTGTTCATGTGGGTGGACCTCTTCTTTTCCATCTTTTTTGATATTTATCATTCTACATTTCTGCCAAAATTAAACAATCAAATCCTCCAAATTTTGTTGTTCATTGCCATCCCGCCATACCCAATTATCTTCAAATTTCTCCAACAACTTATTCTTATTAATAAATGAATTTTATTCTTTTTTTTTAATTTCATGCTTCATACTTGGTTTGTCTTGTTTATATAATGTTTATTATATATTCACTATCTTTCTTATTTAATAAAATGAATATATATTCAATAATAGATCTCTTGCAAAAATATTAATTTTAAGGGTGAATTGAAATTATTCATCAAAAAAGGGTGAAATAAAATTTTGTAGTCATAAACTAAAGTATTGATGACAGATCATACAATTTTTTTAAATTCAAGGACAGTATTCTAAATGAAAATAATGTAAAAAGTCTCACTTTGTCTAGGTTTAGATGTCTATTGAGTTTTAATTCTCTTTGTATAAGATGTTTTTGAGTTGAATTGGAGCCAATTTTACAACATTATTAGAATTACTCTTAGTACAATAATTTGAAACAATATTCGTTCTTGTGAATTGTCACATGTTCTTGAATCTTGATCTACGTTGAAGGGTATATTCCAAGAGTTCCACTCTGCCCATAAGGGTCTGATATAAATACATTTTTTCATTCAACGACTTTAGCAGATCGCTTAGTTCCGTTCATCTTTGTCGCAAGAGCACTCAATCAAGAAATTATTATGCATTCTTCCAGGAGTGACTACTTCTACGCAAACCTTCTAACTTTCTCTGCACCCCCACTTCCTTTGTCACTCAGCGGTAATATAAAATAGCATAATTAGTATTATCAATAATCTTATTAATGCACAATTATTCCCAGTTTCCCTGAAAGAAAAGAAAAGATTTGTAAAGTAAGGGTTTCCATTTGACCTTACAAAATTTGCAGGGGCACACCATAAGTACGAACGTACAAAAATAAAATGTAATCCCCATAACAAGGATGAATTGTTTTAAGTAGATTGCTTGCATGATGTCTGCAATATATTAATCTCTTCAGAATGATGAAATATTCGTTGCTTTCATATATATATAATCCTGAAATTCGTATCCAAACAAAAGAAAGCCCTTCTGTCTCACAAATACATTAATAGGGAGTGATGCAAGCTCAATAATTCTCAAGGTATGGGACAGAATATTTTCTGGTAATAATTCTTTCGCTTAGGTAGCTATTTGCATGAGAGAGATAAGGAACAAATTGAGAATTATATTTACACAGGTGCATTTTTTTGTGAAAATATCCAGACTTACACATGCATATTTCACATATAGATTTTACTTTTTCAAAACAAATCATCAATGTATTTTCTAATGTCATTTCGTCTAAAATATTCGTCCTAGAATTAGGAGATTGTGTTGACAACTTTGTATTATTTTTTCGGTGACGATTCGGGTTGACATATCGTAATCGTATTAGTAAATTATTTCTATCAAATATCATTATTTATGACATAAACACTACTAAAATTAAATTCGTATCAACCATATTATGTCTAATCGTATACTCATTAATCGTATTCTTGGGTCAGAAATTATCATTCCTAATTATTTGCCTATGGTGATTTGAGAAACTAGTGGTAAAGAAAAGAAGATCTAAGAATATTATTATCAAAATGTAATTTTTAATCAACTTTTCGAATCTCACTCGAGTTCTTTTTAATTTAAATTTGTTTTAGAAAATAAGACGAATTTTTTTTTACTTTTTAGCAACAAAAATATTTTGAATACGAGTTTGAATTGAGTTTGGTCTTGAAATCAAAATTTTATTGAAATTCGACTAGTTACAAAACTCGCGGGCTTACAAAATTTTTTTTGTTTGATCTAGCAAAAATTAAAATAAAATTTAACTAATGTGTGAAAGAAAAGTTGTCACATTTATTATATATTTACCATTAGACGACGATACTATATACTACCCTTAAATGGAAAAGTAGTAAAAAAAAACCTATAATTCTGCATACCACCATCATCAACAACAATAACAATGGAAATTAACTTTAGATTCATCAAATCAAATTAATTATATTTACAAAACTACAAAAATTTTAAAAAAAATACTTGAAAAGAGTGATTTTATCTTTGTTGAGAAAGAAATCACCTAATAGTTGTAAAACACCTAAAAAAACAACAGGATAAACTTGAAAAATCGACCTAAATAAAATGAAAATGAGCGCTTTTGTCTGTAGAGATCGACGGAAATGGAAGAATTGTAAGTTTGTGATCAATTAAATAAAAAATTTATTACTTATTTGATTTGTTCCTATTGAATTCTGAAACTCCTAAAAGTGGAGTTGAGTCTGGTGTCAATAAGTTATAAGCTCATTGAAATTAAAAAAATAATAAAAAATCATAATATAAATATTTATGTCATGATCGTAAATAAATAGTCAATATTGATTAATAAATTGTATATGGCCATTTTCACTTGCTATTTATGGAAGTTCATGGCATTATTGTGTATATGAATCATTGAAATTAATCCAAAAAATTTAAAATAACTGAAATGAATAATATCGTCCGTTAAGATGGGGAATCAAATAAGAAAGAGATGAAAATTGATGGATGGGATTTTAGGGAAACGCATGATGGTGTGTGAGAGAAGAGAGTGATATGTTTTCAAAGGTACAACGAGGATATGATTCGGATTTTAAGGAAACGCATGCGCCCCTCTTTTCTTTAATTCTTTCTTTATGTCTTCTCTATGCAACTTACTAGTGTTCTTCAAGCTTTGTTATAACCTGTAATTCAATGATTCATTTTATTGCAAAAGTACATGTAGCCAGGAATGACAACTGCATCTAGGAATCGAGAACTATGACTACTTGCTAGGGTTTGAGAAAAGGAGATAGTAACACTAGAATGAATGAGGCATAGATGCCACTTTTTCTTTATTAGGATTGTTACATGGTCAGCGATCGAATTCCGCACCCTCAGTATCCTCAATCTTAGGGTTGACCCCTTTACAGCTAAATCCACGAATGAAGGGTGCATAAATGTCACTCTACATCATATATATATATATATATATATATATATATAGTGTTGCATAAAGACGATTTATTCATCACTTGCCATATTATTTGTATACTTGTCATAAGGGTACAGCTATCTTTTACACAACATATACATATATCAACATGCTTCCCTCAAGTTGAACGTGAAATCAAGTTCAACTTGGATATAGTAGAAGCATCAGATACCGCTCTACACCTTCCCTATATGTGTGTGTATATATATATATAGTTAGTGTTCCATAAAGACAGTTTAATCATCACTTGTTATATTATTTGTGCTAGTCATAGGGGTACATCTGTCTTTTATACAACATATACACATATCAACACTGTACCCTATCTAATGGGTATCGGCTCAACCCGTGCCCAGTCAATGTGTATATTATCCGTTTTAATTAGGAACGAGTATGAACACAAATAATTGTGCATATATGGGTAAGGCATGAATACAATTTTATCCTACTCGTACTCATTGGACAATATTCATGTCAACTCATGTTATCCTTACCCATGCTCATATCTCTCTTTAATATCTCTCTAATTTTTTACATTTTTTGTTGACATACCAAAAATATATTCACATAATTATTACATTTTAAAATATAATAAATTTATAAAAATATTTTATTCAAATGATATGTGAATTAAAACGATAATATTTATAATTTACTATGTAAATGTAATTTTTCATATTAACTTATTTATTTATTAAGTTGTATTTTAAATTAATAATATATTATTTTTTTAATTAATTAATTAAATTTACACAATAAATAAATTAATATTTAATGAGAAATGAGTAGATTATGAGTAATAGTTTTATTTATCCACACAGTAATAAATAAAATATAAATTATAAATTATAAGTAATTATAAATATTATTATATTATTCCCATAGTCTATCTATTGTCATCTGTACATGTAGTTGAAATTACATTTCTAATGAATATTTTATGTGCACCAAGACAGATTTAGTTTCTATTTCTGATGAATTAATAATTAGGCATACTTCGACTTTTTTTTTTTGTTCAGGTACATTGAGTTGTCTCTTTCCCAATTAATTTTCTTGTTTTCGTTAAATGCTTTACGTATAATTACTCTATTAGTTGGTCCAACTTTTCATTAGGTAGAAAAATAGCATTTAAACATAAATTTAAAAAAAAATAATAATTCAAATACCTTTATGTTTAAGAAATGTGTTTTTGTACGAAATAGTTTTTTTTTGGGATTGAGAGTAAGTACACAGAAGAAAGAAAACTTAATGCACTGACTATTCCATCTTCAAAGAAGAATTTTGTTTTAATTTTTACACCGTTTGTTTAATGGATTATTGTCGTTCATTAAAATATAAAATATTGTAGTATTAAATTAGATTATTATGACTTAAAAAACAAAATTATGATAATTCACTAATTTAATATATTATAATTTTATAGTTTTATTAAGATTTTTAAATCATAGAAGACAATAATAATTCATATTATTAATTGCAAAACACAAAATAAGCTTGTTCTATTTCACCATACTAATCAGTAAATTATAAAATCACGAAATAAGTAAATCATTAGTAAAATGGAAAAGAAAAAAAAAAGTGGGAAAAAATTTAATGAGTCTTTTTAAGAAAGAATTTCTCTTCTTGAAAACGCCCATGTGGAGGCCATGTGAGAGGCTAATTTTATTCATCCTCAATACAAAGCCGAGAGAAAAACCAACTTCCCATGCCCTAGAAATTTCAATTGTGAGTGGGTCATATTTCCTCTCTCACCATCGCCATGTTTTCCGGATCCTGCCAATTCTTTCTTCTCTCCATTAACACTTTCAACCCTACTCTACTCGTATAATTCTTCTTTTTCCATTAACTTTTTAACTTTCATCAATTTTATGTAAGTTCTTTTGTTCTACTTTTGAAACTTTTGAAAGTGAACAAACCTAAATAAGTTACTAATAAAGACTATAAACAAGAACATATTCTTCTAGTAGATGATATTTCCAATTATCTCAAATCGGTAATTTTATAAGAAATTGATAAATAGTCATAACATAAACATCAATGTCATATTATTTTCGTAAATAAATGGTGGATATTGATTAATATACTGTTAAGCACTTTTAATAATCTCATGAACTGAAATTTTGCACTATAAAGCATTTTAGACAATTTATATATCTTTTTTTTTATATAACAATTTATATATCTTAAATATTAATAACATAGTTGTGTGCGTGCTCTTATTATTATATGAACATTAGTATAGTTAAATAATACGTTGTTTTATTAACACAGTTTATGTTGTCTTGCAATTAATTGCCAAATTTTCATAAAAGAAAGGAAAAGAATACACACTGTATTTAATTTAGCACACATGTTTATAAGGGGACAAACACCATTTAAAAATTAATTGCTCTGAATTTCTACCACATGCACGTATAATACAATTGTACTGGAATCACGTGTAGATTTTTCTATGTTAGCAACTTAGAAGTTAGAGCATATTTATTCATAAAACTCTATGTTGCATGAAGATTTTATTAATTTTTTATTTATTAAATTTTTTATTTTTACTCATAAAAATTTTACTAAATTTTATTATAATTAAGATTCGTCATATTTTACTTATTATTTAATGTAAATAATAAATATTATAAGTATTTGATTTTTTTTTCTACTTATTTGAGTTAAATATTTTTTAAACACTTTTGAATTTAAATAAGAAATTAAATTATATTATAAAGAAAAATTTGCATATCAAATCATCAACACTGTGCTGAAATTCTAGTGCTATCGAATATAAAGTACGAGAATAAATCTCCATGGGAGGTTTTGAAAGCAATGCATTTTGGATATCATTTTCATATATAATAATGTAAATGATTCTTTGATTTCCACCTTCATCATAGTTGCCACAATCAGATTTTGTGATATCTAATTAGTTTGTACTCGAGAATCCCTCCACAATATTACTCAAAGTCGTCGATCAAGGGGGAGAAATAGTTCCTTAATAAAATATTTTTTATGTTTTTGAATTTTATTTTTTTAAAATTATATTTTTTAGTATTTTATATTTAAATATTTAAAAATATAATGAAAAGTATAATTCTATATTTTCGATGGAGAAATAGTTCTTTTAAAAAAAGGTTAAGACTAATTATTATTTTTCTGTTTATTTTTAAGCTATAACTTTGTTGACTTATTTTCCGTTGGTAACAAATGTTAGAAAATAAGGAAAACATTTTTTCAGAAAGTGAATTCCTCCGAACAAACTGAGCCTTAGTAAAAATAACGCACGTCCCATCACTCGTTCTGTTTGGTGAGACTCGTGGTGAGATGTCATTAAACGTTCTCATTGTGACGAATCCAAATAATTTTAAACTCATCTTATTTGATTTTTTTTATTTTTAATTTTAGATTGAATTTGGAGTTTTTAAGACTAAATTTGAATTCACTTTTGCGATACATATAAATACAATTATACTTTTTTTTTTGTCTGAGCCCCGGTATCCCCGACCCACTGGGCCGAGACTAATTCGGTTCGGGGATGGTCCCGGGTGGTTAGATTTTATTCCCCTCCCAAACGGCGTTGTGGGGGATCGAACCGCAGTCCTCTCTACCAAGTTCAGCCCCAGACACCACTTAACCAAAGCACGTTTGATACAATTATATGTAATTAAGTACTTAAAATTGAAGTATACAAAAGATCCAAATAATTCAATCTCCAATAAATTTCAGAAATAGATCGTTCAAATGTGCACGTTTGTGTAGGGAACAACAAACAGTAGGCCAATGAGACTGAATTTCGTTGGCATTAGAAAACAAATTACAGATGTTTGGTCTGCATTAAGTAAGAAAAACTTTAACATATATTTTAAATTAAAAAAACAAAAGAAGAAAAAACAATAAAATCTAAAAAACACAGTTTTGTTTTGTTATATCCTATCTAGGGTTTGTGATGGTGGGACATGGAAACCATGTGCCTCCATGTGCGGTGTCTTTCTCTCAAAGGCCCACCACTTCACCTCTCCTCCTTTCATTACATAATAAATGGCGTTTCTGCACATTCCTTTCTCTCTCATTCTCTCTCTGAAATTCATTCTACGATTCTGAAACCACTTTGTTCTTGGATCTCCACAAGATTGTTAGTTTCTCTTATATTCTTGTTCATCATTCTCAAACTTGTCTTACTTGCTCTTATTATAATTATGGTTATGATTTTCTCCTCTTGAATTTGTAGAAGAAGTCTCCACTGCTCATACGTACATATATAATCCAGGTATATAGATAGTTTACTGTTTTGCTCTTTTGAGTACGTACGTATATGCATTATATTCTGAGTAAAAAAAAAGTTACAAGAACATTTAATTTATTAAGATTATTCATATTGATCAATAATCATTGTTGTGTTAATGTGTTTGTTAATTGCAGAATGCGTTCACCAAATACATTGAAGCGAGAATTTCTCAAAAAATGGATGCTGGCTCTGCAAATATGCAATCCCAAGAACAGGAAAATGAGCATCTTGGAGAGGAAGAAAGCAATAAAGCTTACAGCAGACGTTGCAATGGCTTCTACTAGACATGGAAGGACTGGTTGGAGCAAGGCACTCATTGCCAAAGCTTCAAAAGAGCCAGGCAATAAAGTCCTTATCAAGAACATGTTATCTTCAACTTCGCATGAGTCTAATCAAGTTGGCATTAAATCCAACATCATGAGAATCAGGAGCAATAAGATTTTGAAGAGAAGATGTAACTGGGTTCGAAGAGTGGGGAAAAGAGTTGGAAACCAAATAAATCTTGCAAAATCTATTGCGAAAAAAATGGTGAAGAGAAGAACACAAGTGTTGAAGAGTCTCGTGCCAGGAGGTGAATTCATGGATGATATTTCCTTGATTGAAGAAACCCTAGATTATATACTATCTCTCCAAGCTCAGGTTGATGTAATGCGAAGTCTTGTGAAACCTACAGATTTAGTGAGTAAATAACTAGGTGAGTCATGAATTATAATCAAGAATTATAACTTGATTCTTATTTCTATATATATTATACCGTTGTTTACCTCTTTTTGCAAGACTAGATTGCATAAGAAAGGATGAAAAAAAGGAAAAGTTGCAATGTATGCTCAAGAGATGTACAGCTGAAGCTTATTTTAAGTCGATTTTTTCTTCATTAATTCTAGCAATTCTTCATGCATGGATACTACCATGTTCAACTCATAGATGTAAAATGTCTCACAACACAACGAATAAATACTCGAATTCCAATAGGGTAAAAATGAGGAAAGTAAATAGAAGAAAAATGGGAAGAAGTTAGTGAATTTAGTTCTTTTTACTTGTTTTGTAGAAAAAATATTGTAAGTTATATTCATGTCTCAATAGTAACGAACACAGGTATTTGATCGTTGTTCCTCCGTTTGTTAAGGAAAATTTCATAAATTACTATACGAATTTACCATAGTGTTTCAACATAAAAAAGAGGAAAGTTGGTTGGGTTAGTGAGAGTGGAGAGGATGCATTAAACTTAGCCTGATTCCCTCCTAAAAAGCACCTTTGGGAGGAAAAGGTTTGTCATTTGATTATATATCGAAGAAATTAACACGGGTTAGCTAATGTGAAATTTATGACACTCCTTCAGCCCAAACCATAACATAACATACAAATGGACTTTGGACGTACAACTAAGATCGGTCACCGTTCCAAACTATTAAACTAGGTGTAGCTTTGATAGCAAATTAAATTACGCCTAACTCACATTCAAAATACATCTTATAGTAGGAGATTTGCGACTTGATTATATATTGAAGAAACCAACACAACTTAGCTAAGGTGAGATAGAAGACAGGCTGAAGGTTAGGAGAGTGTATTGAATATGAAATTGAATAGCATACCATTTGAAGGCATTTCTTAGGCAGATGTTGAATTCTTGTGGAGTTATTTTGGTTAATTGAAGGGGAAATAGTTGTACATTATTGAGGCATAATGGCAAATACATGGTATGGAAGAGCAAAATTGAAGTAGGTGTGTTGACATAAGGAAATGCCAAACTGAAACACCCGTGCACAGCCTCTGCATGCCTTATTTATTTGATTGTGACTTCAGCTACCTCATTTCAATTTACTCAAAGTTTGAACAATTTATTATTACTTTTATTTTCAAATAAATGTTTCTGAAGTTATTTGTACTTGTATACACATCAAATTTTGTTAGGAAATTATTTTGCAGTAGGCTTTGAAAGTATGGGATTTTGATAATTAGCCGAAGTAGAATTTGAGTGAAAGTTGAGAGTTTTTCATTTATGAATTATGATACGATGATACAATTTGTGACTACATATTTCTAATATGATACAAATGATACGAGTTTAATTTTTATAATGTTTGTCACAAATAATGATATTTTATCTATTTAAAAAAGATTTTTTATTACAAAAATTAAGATAAGGGAAATATTGATTTGTCTTTAATTGATTATATTAAAATTAGTACATTTAACTATAAAGCATAGTAAATAAGCAAAAATTATTAAACAAAAAATTATTATGAGATCATTTTAAGAAAAATTGTATGAAAAAAATAATGAGTGACAATTATTTTATGACACTCAAAATACTATTTTGTGATGATCTTTTTGAGACAAAAAAAAATATTTAATAAAAAATAACACGGCATACTTACAACACATTTAACACAAACTCACAGCATTTCAATAAAAAAAAATAACAAGCTAGTTAAATTCTTCAACTTGTAAACATGTTATGTGATGTTATTATTGCCTAACAAACCTTAGCATGACATGAGATATTGAAGAGTATTTTGTATTGAAAGAGAACTTTGGATAGTCAACATTAATTAATGTCCATAACCAAATGCATAACTAAAGCAGTAGTTTTAAAGTCCACAAAAGATAAATTAATTTGGCCGCTACCAAAAGTCAATTCATGTTTCTTAATATTGTTGGTATCTGCATGATCCTCCACACTATATATGGCACTCAAGATAACTTTTCATATCCATAAAAATCTCAGAAATTACATTATAAATAAAATAATTATATGATTAATTATAATTAGAGTTGGTGTCACAGCTAAAAATTATCCAAAATGCAACAATAATTCTCTCTTTGCATGTTTTATTAATTGCTAACATGAGAGTGAGTTGGCAATTAATAAGTCATCTAATCAGTTTTGGCCCCTCTCTATAATGTGATGGTAGCCAGCTATCTATTACTTGGCCTTCTTCTTCTAGATTTATATTCTTCCAAAAATGACTCTTTTTGACTCAGTTTTAGTTATATTTCAGCTTTCAGATATATTTTATTTACTAAATTACTTATGAAAACATTGGTCTAAATTTTAATTAAGAAAAGTGTTTTAAACCTTTTTCCCTATTACTATAAAACTCAAAATCAACGCCTTTTTTAATCAACAAAATTTGTCAAAATTCGGTCATAAAAAATCTAGGTAGGTAGATCTGACTTAGTAGCATCAATAGAGATATAGAGGAATGATAGAGTCTCACATGGAAAAAATATAAGCCAAATGTACAATATATATGTGGGGCTTTTCATCTCCCAATCAGTCAAGGTTTTAATAGGAGTGACCGACCCAAGAGGGGTGATCGACCAACCATTAAGCCTTGGTTACAGCTGGCTCATTCGTGGGTGTCAGTTGAGCTTTGGTTGATAGAGGGAGGGTGGGCTGGAATCATATCAATTGGACCACTTGTAATGGTCCCGAGTGATGTGGCGTAACTTGGTAATAGAAAGAGAAAACATAATAGAAGAATAGAGAAATGAAATAGAGAAGAGGAAGAGAGTTAGAGGAATTGAGAAGAGAGAAAGATGAGATAGAGAAGAAAGAATAGAGTGAGAGAAAGAATGTATCAATTAACAAATCATGTCCCTTTACTCTTGATGTTCAATACTTAAACTGCTTAGACTCCTAACTATTACCCACTACAAATGAGACTGCCAAGTACAAAATATGTTATAAAATAACTACCCATTACATAACCTACTCTCCTACTTTTATGTAATTGTTATTGGGCTTGTTGTCCAAGTTGGTTGGGTCGGTCCTTATCATTCCATTCCCCTTAAAATCAGCCTTGGCCTCAAGGCTGGAATTCTGGAAACGAGACCCGCATCTGCCTACGGTTCTCCCAGGTTGCCTCTTTCTCCTCGCGCCCCTTCCATTGCACTAACCATTTCAATCCATCTGGGTTATTGCGCATCATCTACTGTTTCTGTAAAACCCTAAGAGGTTCACTGGTGGAGGCACTCCCGTAGTCGCAAATGGGTGTAGCAGTTGAAGAGTTCCCTTCGCCCAACCTTTTCTTTAAAAGTGAGACATGGACCACCGGATGGATGCTACTTCCCTCTCATAAGCTGAGCTCGTAAGCGACTTTCCCCACCCGTCGCTTAATCTGGTATGGCCCATAGAACTTTGAACTGAGCTTGTGATTGATTCTTCTATCTACGGAGTGTTGCCTGTAGGGTTGTAGTTTCAGGAAAACCCAATTGCCCACTTCAAAAATTCTTTCTATGATTCGTTTGTCTACTTGGTGCTTCATGCGATCTTTGGCTTTTTACAGATTCCTTTTGAGATTTTTCATGACTGTGTTGCGATCCTGGATTAACTGTTGCACTTTATCTACAAGCACAATCTGTTGGAGTAGATCTGCGTGTGCTGTGGCCTATACCCATAGAGCCCCATAAATGGCATAGTGTTGGTCGTTGTGTGGAATGTGGTGTCATACCACCATTCTGCCAGATGGAGCCAACGCCGCCATTGCTTTCGGTGTTGGTGTGTCATGCACCTCATATATGTTTTCAAGCACTGGTTGACCCTCTTTGTTTGTTCGTCTATTTGAGGATGGTACGAGGTGCTCATCCTTAGCTTAGTTCCTACTGCTTTGAATAGGTCTTGCCAGAAAAATTGATGAAGATCTTGTCCCTGTCTGAAATGATAGCCTCGGGCATTCCATGGAGTCTGTATATTTCACACATGAACTGTTGGACCACCTCTGAAGCTGTAAAGGGATGTGTCATAACAATGAAGTGGGTATACTTTATATAAGTATCCACTACCATAAATATTACATTTTTGCCTTTTGAGTTTGGTAAGCCTTCAATAAAATCCATACTGATGATTTTCTATGCCCCCTGTGGTACTGTGATCGGTTCTAACAACCCTGGTGTTGAACAGTTCTTCTGTTTACACCGTTGGCAAGTATCACATTTTTGTATGTACTCCTTTAAATGAAATCTCATATGTGGCCAATAAAACACCTACTTTAGCCTGTGGTAGGTTGTTTGGAACCCCAAGTGACCCCCAGTAGCTGTAGCATGGACCTCCTGTAGGCTTTTGTGCTGCATGTTGTCATTGTTTCCTATAAAAAGTCGCCTTTTGTACTTGAGAATACCCCCTGCATATGTATACTATTTCTGTTTGTCAGAATTTAGGGCTATGATGATGTTTTTATGAGCCTCTTCATCATTCTTGCAACTTTCAACTAATTCTTCCATCATGCAGGTTGAGCACTTGAAAGTGCAGCTAGGGATGTGTCTTAGGCCTCCTTCGGTTCATGTAGCCTGGAAAAAGCATCTGCAACCATATTTTCCTGTCCCTTTCTATATTGGATCGTGTAAGTGAGTCCCAACAGCTTGGTAAGGCTCTTCTTTTGTAGTTGTGTGTGTAATTTTTGCTGAAGTAGATATTTGAGACTATAATGATCAGTTTTGATTATGAACTCTGTTCCTTTAAGATAATGACACCATTTGTCGACCGTTGCTGTAATGACCAGTAATTCTTTCTCATAAACTGATAACCCCTGGTTCTTAAGACATAGGGCCTTGCTAAAATAAGCAATTAGTCTCTTGTCTTACATCATTACTTCCCCTATGCCATAATTGCATGTGTGTATTTCCAATATGAAAGGATTGCTAAAGGCGGGTAATGCCAGAACAGGAGCTATAGCCATTGCTTTTTTGAGTTGCTCAAAAGCATGTGTTTCCTCCTCGCCCCATTTAAATTGATCTTTCTTAAGTAGATTAGTAAGCGGTCAGCTGATGAGTCCATAACCTCTTATGAATTTCTTGTAATACCCAGTGAGGCCGAGAAATCCTCTCAAAGCCTTGATTGTGGTTAGCATGGGCCGTTGAACCATTGCTTGTATCTTTGTTGCATCTGTTGCTACCCCTTCTTTAGAGATTACATGCCTTAAATACTCAACTTGTGTAACACCAAAAGCACATTTTGATTTCTTTGCATAAAACTGGTGTCGTCTTAGTGTTTGCAGTACAAGTTGTAAGTGTTTCATATGTGAGTGCAAATTGCTGCTGTAAACTAATATGTCATCATAAAAAAAGGATAAATTTCTGTAAGTAGGAGGCAAATACCTCATTCATAGTAGTTTGAAATGTATCCAGTGCATTGGTTAGGCCAAAAGGCATAACCTTGAATTCGTAATGCCCCTGGTGTATCCTGAAAGCTATTTTGGGTATGTCCGTTGTTACCATATGTATCTGATGGTAGCCGGCTCTCAAATCAAACTTTGAAAAAATTTAAGCCCCAGGTAGTTCATCCATTAAGTCTTTAACCATTAGGATTGGGAATTTGTCCTTGACTGTGATATCATTGAGGCCTCTATAGTCCACACAGAACCTCCAAGTCCCGTCTTTTTTCTTGACCAAAAGTGCTGGTGAAGTGTAAGGACTATGGCTAGGTTGGATCACCGTGGTCTCCAGCATTTCTTTAAATAGATTTTCCACTTCTGTCTTATAGAAATATGGATACCTGTAGGGTCTCATGTTGATTGGTTTAGAGCTAGGCTTCAGTGGTATGTGGTGGTATGTGTGTCTTTGCAGAGGTAAGGTCTTAGGATCTTAAAAGATGTCCTCAAACCTGTCCAAAACCTGCTGAATTTTTGGTGCCACTGCTTCCCTTCTAGCATCTGTGACCATTAGAAATAAGTGTCCAGTCACTCCTTTTATGCCTTTCTTCAGCAACCGATGGACTCATTTCCCTTGTAGCAAAGGATAAGCCTTGTCCTCCTTCTGCGCTCGTAATATGATGGTGTCATTTCCCTTCTGCACTTGTTTTTCTCTTTTGATTAGATCAAAACAGATTGGATTATGAGCCTCCATCCAATCCAGACCCAACACAACATCAGAACCTCCCAGATTAATCACCTTCAACTCTGCATAGAAGTTTTGATTTTGCATTTCCCATTCAAACTTCTCATATTTGGAGGTGGACATTATTTTCTCACCATTTGCTACTATCACTGTGAACCCTAATTTTTCAAATCTCTTTTTTGATTAAACACCGATTTTAGCAACCATTTTTTCAAAACATAAATTATACGAAAGAGAAGAAATGAGAAATATAGTTTGCAAACCATTTAATAAGACCTGTGTCGGCCATACACAAAATAGAAAGTGAAATGTAGAAGCAATGGAAAATGATTTACATGCAATGTTGATAATTCACATCTATACTAACGTATGTATAGACATACAATATTAAACAAATTTCAAAACTAGGAGCTCGACCTTCTTCAGTATCGCACCGCTTAGCCCTGTCGAAATATGGCCTCGTCACTAATCCTTGTCACTCTGCA
>CANYCX010471790.1:0-19064 GCA_948193385.1 Breynia disticha f. nivosa
TCCATCCATACAGACAGACATATATATAGATATATATATATATATATATATATATATACACACCCACACACATACCCATATATATATACACATATATACATATATATATATACACATATATGCAGAATATATATACACATATATACATATATATATAAATATATATACCCATATTTGCAGATATATATATATATATATAGACACACACAAACACACACACACACACATATATATATGTACATATGTATATATATATATATATATATATATATATATATATATATATATATATATATGTGTTTGTGTGTGTGTGTGTGTGTGTGTGTGTGTATATATATATATATATACATATATAGATATATGTATACATATATCTATATATGTATAAAAATGTATAAATGTGTATGTTATTTTGATCAATATGGTAATAAATAACCCAGATTATGAATGATATAAAAAGACACAAGTTGTGCTCAAATGGTCAAAAATTGAGAAACATTATGGGAAATGATGGTGTGTTGGTTTGTTATTGAACGCGTTGATTTGATTGAGTGTGCATTCAGAAACATGTCATCATATTGCACATTTGCATTTAGAGTCCGATATAAGATTGCGGGGTAGGCACTTAGAGCCCGATATAAGGTTGAGGGGAGGACATTTAGAGCCAGATACACATTTTTGAATAGGAATGCCCATTTGCTCGATATGAGTTTGAAGGATGGGATTGTGGCATGGTGTACGGGAAATTAGATACATTACCTATTGCTTGATATAAGGTTGTGGGATAGGAATGTGGTAGTATGATATACAATACACAGTGCTCGTACGGGTTGCGAGAAAGGATTGTGGCATATAATTCACATGTGTATGCATCTCGAACATGTCATAAGAATGATGGTATGGTTTTCTTTCATTTGTGAGTAATGTGCGATTGTATGTGATGCTTGATCCAAGAATGTATAAGTGTCGTTTTGTAAATATATTGCGTGTTAAGTATATGATTGTAGTAAATCTAAAAGTTGAGTTGGATGTGCTTCAATAGGGATATTTAAGGCTGGATTCAAGTGGAAAGGGTTTGGGAAATGGCCTGGGTAAACCATTTTCCAACTGGTTCCACTTCTAGGGACTTTTCCTAGATCCAGAATAACCTAGCAAATGGTTTACCAAAATCGTTGGTAAACTATTTGCTAGACTATTTTGGTTTAAGATCCTTTTGGTTAGGAGCAAATGGTTTGGCAAACGGCCTTGCCAGGCCATTTTCTAAACTGTTTTAGACTCTGGAACTGGTCTAAACTGAGTGAATTAAGGTAGGGATTTTATGGTGTGAGGTGTGGTTTCACATGGCCCAATAACTAACTTGTATAGCTTCTAAATGAAAATTTATAATGCATTATAACAATTGCTTGTGAGTGAATGAACAAAGTGTGATGGCTTTGCAGTCAGTATGGTGATGTGGAATTAAATTTACACTCACTGAGTTTAAGACTCGATATTTCTCCTTTGTGGATATGTTCAAATATTGCTGGTTAATAGATGGGCGCTTTTTTATTTTGGGATTACATACTTGGACTATTCCTTTTGGGACTTGATTGGCAAGGTTGGGGATTCGTCCAGTTTGCCTTCATTATGTTCATTGAATGTAATTAGTTTTTGGGCATGAACATAAAACTTATAAATTGGATAACGATATGGCCTTTGGTCTTGTAAACTGTTAGATGAAAAGACATTTTATTGCACATGAAATCTTCACCTGGTTGGGTAGGGTCTTACCCAAAATGGTAGGCGCTCAAAGTTTTATAGTGCTTTCTACCTATTGCTCTTAGAGATATATTGAAAAAAATTACTAGTTTCAAATACTAAATTAATATTTTTCTGGTGTTTTAAAAAGGTAAAATTTTGAGCATCACAATATCCCTAGTCACTTATTTCTATGAGAATGAAAATGAAATAAGACTAGTATGAGCTTTGTAGGTGATCATGTTCTATGGGTCATAGATATGAGATAACTAACAAAGTTTATAGGTACAATATGGGACATTGTATTTGGAGAGTGATCATTAATGAGAATACTGAATATTAGTATGTGTTTTGCAATATTTGTCCTTAGACATGAAATAACTATGTCTTTTATTGTGATTTCTAGTGTACTTTAACAAACGCCTAATGTGAACATAAAAAGTTGACTTGTAAGGGTGTGGATGGGTATGCTATAGATTACAAATAGAAGCATGAGTGAAGTGAAGAGATTGACCCTCTTATGAAAATGAGAAAAAATATCACTAGGCCACTTGATAGGTAAAACATCCTACTTTAATTTCCATGTTAATCACGTATAATTTAAAACTTTTCTTATCATTCACATATATATCATTTTCGTATATTCCTTATTCAACCTTTAGTTACGTAAAGTAACTTCATACCAATAGGTTTGATATTCCAATTTTCGTTAGTCTGTTATATTCCCAGAATACCGATCGTATTAGTTAACACATAAATGGATTAAACTTTGTGTTACGCTAATGCACCCTTTATTCTTTAATCAGCAAGTCCATACTTTATGTAGAACTACTATATAATGGCTATAATCTGGATATCCCATAACCTATTGCAATCCTCCTGCAAATCAATTTCATAACTATATAGCTCACACGCACATTTTCATATCATCCAACATGCAACTCAACATCAGATCTCAATCTCAGATATCAACATATAACTATAGTAACAAACTGTAGATAACATTAGAGTCATCTACTATCAATCTCAACATATAATATACAAACCATACAACAATATCACAACGTATGAAACATGTATGCAACAAGTCCTAATGGCATCAGCTGAAGAGAGAGAAGTAGATCAGGTAGCAGCTGTCCAACCTGTAACAAAATAAAGCTCTGACTCTGCTAATCAAAATGTCTACCCCTGCTAATACTTGTACCTGAAACAAACATCACAGTTGCGTGAGTTGCAGGCTTAGTGAGTAATCTTTAATTCATTTTATAATATCTCGTAAACAATCATATTTATACGAGCTAAACTTTCTAATCAATCTCATTTCGTAAAATACTAATATATCACATCAATAAATCTCAATCTCAATCATATTTACCTATTCTTTATCCTTTTCATTTTCCTTTGCATTTTTTTATTTATTTCATCATCTTCTGTTGAACACTTCTTTTCAACTCATATTGATTTCAATTCGTATACGTGTGAATTGAACGTTCTCGTTCATAATAAATCCTAACTTCCGTCTCCCTATTAGTTTTGAAAACATTTTTCCACCTCCTTTTCGTGTGGACCTAACTTCTGTCTCCCTACTCCCGTCTCCGAATGATCGATCATTATCACCTTTCCATCACCTTTCCATATCACATATCATATCACATATCACATATCATATGAAAACATAAACACGTTCACGTACCTGTTTCGTATGCCTTTTTCATTTTGCGTACCTGTTTCATTTGAATCGTTTCTCCGATTCCCTTTTCATTTCACATATCACATATCGTAATCCTGTAAGTACGCACATATATCAGTATCTCGTTTTACTTTCATTTTCATATTCATTTTCGTTTTCATTTTCATTTTCGTATAGGTACATGGAAATCTCATTCGCATTTCATTCGTAGCCATTCATATATAATCAATTCATATACACAATATCGTTCGTAATTCATTCGACGATAAATATAAAACCATTCATTTTAAAATAGTGAGATATACTCACCTGTCAGCAGAAGTATTCAGACTGGTGTGAACTCACGTCTCGTCCGACTCGGCTACACTGCCGTCCTATAACATATATCAATCATTTAATAATAACCAATCAACAATTTACCTAGACTTTCCAATATAATTTCCAATTTAATGCATGTCCTATTGATTTGTTTTATTTTACTTCTCAATTTCGCAAACCCTAGCCGGAACCTTAACCCTTTTTCTTATCGTTACTCAACTCAGGAATAACTCAATATAACGTATTTCTAACTTAATTTCAAACTCAATTCTATTAATAATCACTAATTCTAGCAAGAATTAACTCGGAACAATTATAGCAAAACTTGCAAAAACTGACGAAACTTCCGAGTTTTACCTGTTTCTCTTATACCACTGATTTTCCAGCTCGAAACTATGAATGATTCGATATCTCGAACCACTTTTCCTTGTTGAATCCTTTACTTCCTCACCCTCTCTCTCACTTAGTCGCCTCTCTCACTCTCTGGAGCTTCTCTGGAAGTTTACGTGATAACAAAGTTTCTGAATGAATCGAGAAGCGTCTGAACTTATAGGTTTTTGCTGAAAATGAGTGAGTACGTGTGGTGGGCATGGAACTATGCGTGGTTGTTCCCACCACGCGTTTTTGGGCCTCCACCATGTGTACTTTTATGTTCCAGAGGTTTGTCCTTCGTTTCGGCTATTTAACGTCACCCTTTTGTCTCCCTTTCATCTACTTGTTTCTAATCATTTATTTTTGTCTTTTTAATTGTAAAACTCTTTAATTTTATTAAACATATTATTTAAAAGTTAATTTAAGTGATTTGGGATGAGGATGTTATAGAGCACGACCAAGTTTTTTGGATAGAGAAAATGACAACACGATGGGATTGCTAAACAACACGATGGACGTGCTGAAGAGCACGAGTTGTGCTGATCAATGAATTGGTCGTGCTGAGGTGTCAAACATGCGAGAAAGTTAGAAATTGAAGCATGAGCTGGCACGTGGAAAATAGCACGGGGCGTGCTAATGTAGACACGACTGTGCCTCTCAACCGAATAGTACTTGATTAAACAGAAACTTCATTAATGCAATTTAAGTAAGATAAAGTCAAAAGAGATTGAGAGAGAGACTGAACCGAGAGAGTTAGAGAGAGAAAGAGATTTTTTGGTGGAATTGAGTATAAAAACAACAAATTGGATCCTAAGCGTAAACTAAATATTGATATCTAAGTCGATATCGAGAATCTACAAAAATAATCTTTAAGTATTACGAAATTGAATGTAACTTTATGAAGAATTGAAGTTAGAATTGATTAGGATAAGATTAGAAGCATGCATATGTGTATATAGTGGAATTGATTGTGATTGGAAGTGTGTGAATTGTTCTATAGGATGACAGGTTAGATCAGGACAGAGTTCAGGCTCGTATCGGTCAGAGTACTTTAGTTAGAAGGTGAGTAATCTAACTCACTGTTTGGCTAAATGAAAAAATGACAATGAATTGTGAATATTTATGGTTCTTGCGATTGATTACGAATTACTTATGATTGCAAATGAGTTGCGTATAAATGCAAAATGAGATGACGATATGTAAGTATAAATGAGATTGATATGAAATGAGAATAAATGTGAAAATGGTAGTGGATATATAATTGAAATGAACTGGTACACACAATACAAAATGAAATGTGAATAGGTATGTGAACATTAGTTGTGCGTATATGTATATATATTATTACAGCTTCGGCTGACAGGACATGCAGTGCTAACATGAATACAGCTTCGGTTGACAGTTTACAGCTTTGACTAACACGTATACAACTTCGGATGATAGTTTACAGCTTCGGCTGACAGGATTGCATGTTCTGATAATGTTCAAGATATGGATATGATTATACATAATGTTAAAAAAAAAGAAACGACCAATGAGTAATAGCCTTATAATTAATTGTATGAAATGACATTTATGTGGTTTGCGATATATTGGTAAATGAATTAAAGATTACTCACTGAGCCTGCAACTCATGCAACTGCGACTTTTGATTTCAGGTACAGGTACTGACAGAGATAGGTGTCTACATTATAGTTGATTTGTACTAATGATCAGGTTGGATAGTTGTTTCCCGATCCATTCTCTCTTCTGTCGATGCCTAAGTGATTGATCTATCACATTTTGCATGTTTATATGATATGTTGATATGTTTAGTGTTAGTTTTTGAATGATATGTTTATGTGAGTTGATAAATATATGGATGTTAACTTTGATGTATACATATGCTTGATATATGATGTTGAATGTTGATGCATAATAGCTAAAATAAGTACTTGATATGGAATGATAATTGTATAAGTATCAGAGGGTGAAAACAGATTGATTGCAGGTTTATATTGAGATGCAAACATTCAACACGGGCCATGCTTAACTGACACGAAGGGCTTGTTGAATGATCTGGGGACGTGACTGACCAACACAAGGCCGTGCCCATAAGGTGTTGACAGCATGAGCTGCGCTCATATGATTACCAGTCAGCACTATGGTCAACACGGGCCATGTTGCTGCACACTTAGCACATGCTGAACTTCTGTTTTGCTAAAATTGAATCTGTTTTGTCCTGAAATTTAATATGAGTGTTATTATTTAATTATGAAGTATGTGTGAATGAAAAAGTTTGTAATTATACATAATTAAACATAAGTAATTAATTTTAATTACGGATTAAGTTATCGAAAAAGTTTAGGACGTTTCATACACTCGATGGAATATGTAAAGAAATATGAAGTGTGATGGAGAAAAAAATAAATTAGGTTTGCGAGATATACGGGAGGGTGAGTTCGATTATGGTGACGGGAGATAAAAAATAGGAATTACGAAAGAGATTAATGAGAGAGGTGACATTGAGAGAAAAACAACAAAGTGAAAAGTTCAAGGAAACAAATGATGCAAGAGTAATATAATTGGTACATGATAAATGGGAGACAATAGAGGTCCACAGCATAAGGCATACATTAATGAGATAGAAAAAATGAAAAAAAAAATTATCATGAAATATATGTATTGGAGAAAAAATGATTCTAAGCAGAAAAAATAACCTGATATCGAACATTACTATGTTATAACTCACTTTTCCTATCTGATTTATTAAATAGAAATTTTTAAATTTCTATTATTCTTTATTAAATTTTTTTGTCATGTTGAACTCTACTTCCAATCTAATCGAACTAAGCTCAATTTTCAAAACTTCTACACAAAATTTTTTATTTTTGGTTTTATGCAATTAATTTTACCATTATGTAAAAGAAGTCTAATTTAATTAAATAAATATAAAAAAAAAGCTCATCTTAAAAGAAATATTTTGAAAAAAAATCGGCGACAAAAAAATCCGATGGATTCTGTTGCAAATTTCCAACAAAATCTATCTCAAATTTGCAACAAATTTTGTCAAAAAATATAAACAAAATTCAAATTTCATGTAATTCATTTTAAAAAATTTCCGACAATATTCCTAGGTGGAAATCTCGATGGAATTCATCAAAAAAATCTTTGCGATGAAATTCATTGCAAATTTCCGACTAATTCTGTCAAAAAATCAAATTTCATATATTTCCATCTAAAAAAATTCTGACAAAATTCGTGAAAAATTTTGATGAATTTTTTTGAAAATATTTTCTTTAAATACTCTCCTCTTCTCCATTAACTCAAAGTAATTTTCTTTATCTCTACTATCATCTCTTTCTATTTTTTCTTCTCTATTTATTTATTTATCTTTTTATTTATTTATTTATCTTTCCCACATTTTAATTATTTAAATTTTATTTTCATTATTTATCTTTTTCTTATTTTTAAATTTCATCTTAATGATAATAATAATAATAATTTTATTATAATTATTATGATATATTATAACAATAATAATATTATTATTCTTATATATTATTAAGAATATTATTACAAAAAATTAACCTTAATTATTTTCCCTTTTGCTGAAATTTTGTTCAATACCAAAAATTTTCAAAAAAAATTTAACTTTTTTGAAATTTTTCGATAGATCTCGTCAAAATCCAGTTGTTGATACTCTTATTTTTTCATGTAATGCAATCATTCTATGTCTTCATTCTCTAATTATTACTAATCATTACCTTTATTATTAATCATAATAAAATTAAATTTAAATAATATAAAGTGACATTACATTAGACCCTGTGGAGCTCAAATTTTAAAACCCTTTTATCCGAATTTTCAATATATTTTCAGAAATGATATAATGATCAAATCAATTTAAAGGAGAGAAAAAATAATATACATGCCTTTTTCATTAAAACTCGGCCCAAAATACTTTGCAAAATAAGATACAAAAGCGGAAGCTAGAATATATAGTTTGAAACTCAATTCAAACATAAACCTGCGTGTATATACGTGTAAGTACAAAATATGTACAATAACAAAGTCTCAAAAATGAAAACTCTGGAGCTCAGACCTCTGACGTATATCATTGGAACTCTGATCCCTATAACTCTGGTCCAGTAACAGCTACCTACGATCTACGCAACATTATAACAATCATACAGAGGTAAGTATATTTAAATAATCAGTAAGTATTTTATCACAATTTAAGTACGTTATGAAATATGATACATCCCTACTTATTATCAATCCAATCTGTATGTATTTCACTATTTATATGAAGTGCAGGGGAATTTTCAGTAAGCATGAGTCGTGCTCGATGAACATGAGGTCGTGCTCATCATTTAATTCCCAATTGGCATGGGTCGTGCCAGGTAGAGCACGGGGTCGTGCTCAATCCATTTTTTAGAATTTATGCAAGCACGGAGTGAGCTGTTTAAATTGATCGCAACACGAGGACGTGCTAGTCATCACAGGATTCATGCTGACTCTCGAAAATGCCCAGTTCAATTCTGTTTTCAAGTGATTTGCACACAACAATCTTTCTTTTTCAGCTCATACTCAATTAAGGCATTTCATATACCATTTCTAAGTAAAAACCACACTTTCCTTGTGTGACCCCCGAATTCAACTACCACTTATTTTCATATATGAATATTATTTCTTCAAGTGGTACCCGAACTTGGAAATCATAAGTTTTGTAGAATACAATTGAAAATAAATAAGTTTAAAGAAAAACCTTTTATACACATTCGATTTTACAACCTTAGCACTACCTTGAAGAGTGAGGACAAGCAATAGCAACCTCACAGTCTCTAACTAAGTCATTACTATATATCTCGACATTGGCTACCAATTCCTCAACAAGTAACATCTCTAATCTCTTTCCTTTACATTTATACACACAAGAGCTCTTCACAATTCACTTCACATACAAGTTTACACCAACAATTCATTACATGGACCATAGGCCAAAATCATACCCTCATATAACATATGCTTACTAGGATGAAACGAATATGGGTATAAGGGAAAACATCCATAATTCACAAAAATATCGCAATATTACTATCAAATCATATAAGGCTCACATGGCCAGACCAACATCAATTCACACACATTCACAATTTATCAAGGTATATCCCACACATCATACTCATAACCAGGTAAACACGTAGAAAGCATATATATATATAAGCATCCTTATTAAAATTTTCCTTATCTTATAAAGCTTTTCCTCAAGGTTTTTAAGAACACAGAGGTTAGTAAGTGCAAGCAATGAACAGTCATTAATGAACACTTAATCAACATTTATACATTCATGGTTTATGTCATTTGTAATTTCATACAAGTGCATACTTATGTATGTGGAATAGTAATACATTAATATCGTTAGATGTATTTTCATATCTTCCCTTATATAATCCTTTCAAAATTCAACATATGTCAAGTCATCATTCATGCATGGCTCATAACTCATCGTGTTTCGTTTTCATCATTTTCATCACATGGATGTTATGCTCAATGAGAATGCACAATGTTATGTTTACACTCTCTTTTCATTGCTCTTAAGGGTCAATCTTTTCATATGCAAGGACCTTGTCTATCTTTCTTTTTCCCATTCTCATTTAGGTGCCCACAAGAAGTACCCAATCAATGTTGGCATCACCCACTCAAGTTATTATCCTTTTTCGTTATGGATGTCTGCTAGAAGTACCAAATCTATGTTGGCAACACCCAACCAAGGTCTTACTCCTGTTCATTTATGGATGCCCGCTGGAAGTACCCAATCTACGCTGGCAACACTCAGCCAAGGTCTTACTCCCCCATTTTAGCATTTACGTGCTTTCATTTCATTTTCTCATATATTTCTCATTTTGTACGTAAATGCCAATGCGCATGCTTCATGACATGTTATTCCTCATGGATGCCAACTCACAATGCATTATGCATTCCTCATTACATTATACAAATTTCAAGACTCACTTCGTCAATTCAGTGCAGGTACGCATTCATGCATTAACCAATCATATGACCACTTCATATGTAATACTTGGCAACCATAACACACATACACATGTCCATATATCATAAACATTCATAACCACATGTCACAAGCATCATTTTCATCAATAAAACACCCAACTGTGTCCATATATCCAACATCATCGTTACAATATCAACAATTCAACATGCCAATCTGGAATCTATTTATTCGACAACCATAAGCATTTCCACAAGCAAGTTCACATACACGAACATAACTAAGTAAATACGAATCATAAACAACACATGCCATGAACTTAGCACTCCAAACTTGAATTATATGCAAATGTTTTCCAAACCGCACTATAATACCACAATACTTTATTTAGTTCACTGCTATTTCTTAGCCACTGAGGTGGATTCCCCTGCAGCGACTCCCGAGAACTAGCAGCTTTATGTGCACTATCACCATGTCCTTCCTCCATGAATGAACTTTCGTTATATGAATCATGAACAGTCAATGCATATGTTTTCCAAACTTGGCATGCATGCACAATAGACCAAAACATGTTCTTTCAATTTGCACAAAATGCAGGATTCATCACCCATAACTTAAGGAACCGAGGTTTAACAAACATAGGCTCTGATACCACTAAAATGTGACCCCCAAATTCGACTACCATTTATTTTCATATATGAATATTATTTCTTCAAGTGGTACCCAGACTTGGAAATCATAAGTTTTGCGGAATACAATTGAAAATAAATAAGTTTAAAGAAAAACCTTTTATACACATTCAATTTTAAAACCTACACCCTTCAGTAATCAAACAAAGACCACTTATAAGAGTTTGAGATGTGGGATATCCCAAAAGAAATAATGTTTACAAAATAAATGGTTATACAAGAAAAGAATTCAAAATAGACCTCATTTCCAAATATAACCCGCTCAAAATACATGTATGCAGGAAAAATGTTCCATACAATGTATGACATCTGTTTACAACTCAACTTCAATGCACTGCCCACCTTGATTCACTGATTCTTAGGGTATCAGTCGGCAAGAGCAAAATAACTATCAAACCTCCGTTGTGTCCCCTTCAGTCCCTGCCAATATGGCAGGCATAAAACGTAGTGAGTGGTGAAACTCAATAAGCAACACTTACCGACATGGACAACCTTCCCTAAATTATTGGCATTCATATATGTATATCTATATTCCACACAATATTATCAATCTCTCAAAAATAGATAGCTTCACAATTTTAAGCGAAACAATCCAGCACTATACCTCCACCTAAGCATTTTAACCATCCTACTTATTAGACCAGGAATATACATCATATGCAATTCATATTTTGTTATTATCTCACATTTACCTTAACAATCCATCATACATCCATTTAAGCCAATTCATAAATTAACATATCTTTTTATTGCTTGAATAAGTAACCTAGCAAATCTAAACTCATCTATACATACAATTCCTTTATTTTCTTGCCAATGACTACTTAGATATTTGTTAGAGGAAGTGAAGGAATTATGGTACATTCATGAGAATCCATTCACGTTAGGACATATGGTAACACTTGAACATAATTGGACACATTCAGATACAAACAAATCACCCATACCCTGGACAGATGGACAGTCACGTTCGTGATTGGCAGAATCACGCTCGTGACTCCCATCCATTTCCATCAATATGTGGGCAGAGGAGTAGTCATGATCGTGACTGGATTGAATCACGATCGTGGCTGCCATTCGGTTGGATGTTGGCTCGCCCCAGGTGGTGAATCACGAACGTGATCCAATGGTCACTAACGTGACTAGGGAAAAGAGTCACGAACGTGACCCTATTCTCAGCCACTTGTGATCTGAAACATGACCACGAACGTGATTGGAACACAATAACGAACGTGGCTCAACATTGGCAGCTATTCATTTTGGGCAAAAGGTCAGTCACGATTGTGACTGTGGGGAGTCACAATCGTGACTGTGGAGAGTCACGTTCATGACTAACATTGGCAACCATGGGTTCCATTCCAGCAGACCAGTCACGAACGTGACTGGCAATTTGCCCGTTTCTGTGCATTCCTGTCTATCAACTTTAATACACATTCAATCTTAATTAATTCAAAAATCATCAATCAACCCCAAGTATATAAATTGGAAATTTCCACTTCAAACATCAACACAATCAAGTCATCATACGTTTCCATTCATCTTCATATTCAAATTTTCATCACAAGCCACATATAACCATTCATCAATCATTAGCCATTTCACAACCAACAACGAGTATATATCATGTATGATAAACACAAACCACATGACACCTTACCGTTTCAATTCCTATAATGTCAAACATATCAAAGAACAACATTCTCATGCAATCCACAAGAATTTTCCAAGCTCAACTTATTTCCATAATCAAGCATGACCATGTCATTATCCATTCTTATTCAGCATTTTAAACATATGACAAGCATACACACACCATTATACGCTCAACTCAAAGTCAGCCTTCCCACTCTAACCTCACAATGTTCATAGCGTACTTGCACTTGAAAACTCTACCATATCTAAAATATAAATGACCAATTCCACATAATCACTCAAACTAAGGTCATTGATATATATATATATATATATATATATATATATCAACAACACAATTCAACACCCATGATTCATACGAGACAATACACATACAATATCCAAGCAGCTCCCGCAGTAGTTAAATTTTTATTACAACAAGAACATAATCAACACCTTTCATATGTGATCATAACAATTAATTCAATCATACACCAAAATTTGTAGTCCCTAACACATCGTATAGTAAGCACACTCAATCAAACCCCACAAGCATAATCATTTCATGATCACATAAGCATCTTCATATCATAATTTTCAAAAAGAACACATCATATGCAATATGATAAATGCGAATGCATGCCACCTAATGCATTCCTAAGCATGATCATCTGGAATCCCATTTAGGTTTAAATTTACACCATCACTTGGCCATAAAATTCATGTTTGCAAACGGGCCTTATCGGTCGGGAGTATGTGGTTATAAAATTTGATATCCATATTTACACCATTACTTGGCCTTAATTTTGCCCTTACTTGGCTTGGCACACTCGTACACACGTCTGCGTACCGAGCATTTTCCCACTGTGCCCCGATGTAGCATTTGTTATATACTACCCGCAATTTTGCACACTAAGCGCCCATAATTTGCACACTAAATGCCCATAACCACTCCCTTATTTTGCTCACTAAGAGCCATTGTTAGTTGCTCACAAAGAGCCCATTATTTCATTTTAGTTGCCCCCTTATGAGCCCCAATGCTTGAATGTTATATGCACATTCCATGCAACCAAATCATGCATTCACAACCTGAGCAGGCTATGCTTTACAAGCAAATGTTGAGTCTAACCATCAAGCAATCTCAACCAATCCATATTCAACTAAGCATAGCCATAAGGAACACTTATACGTGTACAAGAATATTCAACCAATATTCAACCACAATTCATCTCATATCAATAAGGCATAAATTCATAATGATTATACTAAATTGAACAAACCATATTCGTATACCAATATTAACAATACCCCATTTCAATTTCATCGTTTCCGCATAAGTCTTACAAGCTCATTCAAGATCATACAAGCACACATCCTTTATCAATTTCATTCATGTTCATAACATACTCATAGTTCATCATGCCATTTATTCATTCCTAGCAAACTCATAAACATATCACATCAGTTTCTACAACATCCACAGAACATTTCTTAGCACCCAACCTCATCATTTGTATTCAAGCATAACAAAACATAAGTTCGTTTGTCTTACAAACAATCCACATTTGCTTATCAATCAACATAGTTACTAATTCAATGAACCCAATCATACAAATACAATGCGTAATAAACATACGAATTATCAACCAAACAACCATTTCACATTCAAGAACATACAGGTATAGGGACAAGTTGCGCTCGTGTTACTTACCTCTTAGAATCGCGTAACGGCTCAGTTGCGAACCTTCCTCGCCGCTATTTGATTCCCTATTATTTACATTATGATTTCACATCAATCTCACATTCATATAATTACAATTCAATGAATGCTAAAATGTTTATAATTGCCCATTGGTTTTAATTACTCTTCCTCTCTTTACGTAACCCTTTCCATAATCCTTTTTATTAACCATCTAACCAAGCTACCACATTTAATTCTCGTTACACCTAACACCATTAATGCTCTAAGCTAGTTTGTTTAGGTGTATTTAGATAGAAATCATCCTCCAATCATTCCCATTTCACCAAATTCATAGTTCCCTCTTTCAAACTTTCAAACCTAAACAAACCACTCAACTAAGCATCAAACTCACACACATCACAACACCCAATTATTTCAACACTTAAAACACTTCTAATAGAAGTTATTTAAGCTTACCCAAGTGACGAAATACAAGCAAGACCTCGTTTACACAAAGCCCCAAATCTGTCACTGTGTAGGCAACCCCCTTCTCTCACATTTTCGTGTTCCTAATCAGTGATTCAAAATCAACAATAAGAAATAATAGGTAGTTGAGGTTTTAAGCTTTCCAACAAGCCCTCATTTGCTCAAATCGAAGCTAAAATGAGAGAGTTATGAGGTTTAGAAAATTAGGGTTTGGGAAAAACGAGATTAGAGAGGAAGGGAAAAGAGCTTACCTTGAATCACCCGTAAATCGACTTCCGAACGTCCCTAGCTATAGATTTTTTATGGAGGTTAATGGAGAAAGTGGATTTTTGGTGGAAAAGAGGGAGGAAAAAGAGATATGTCGTATGGGTGAGGGAAAGAAGAAAGAGGGATGGGTTTTTAGGGTTATTTAGTGGGCTTGGGTCCACTTTGCTTCGTAATCTCTTTTTAACTCGGCCCACATTAAATCCCGACTGCTTAATTCTCAAAATTTCTAATTCCTCCAATTTTTCCAAAATCTCAATTAAGATAAATCGCGACTCTTTCACTTATTTAATTACCTAAAATAAATCACGAAAAATTTCCCTCATTTTTCTACGTATTTTATGTTAAATTTTTAATTAATATAAGTTTTGGGGCGTTACACCTTGTCACTTAGCACATCATCAACCAAAGCATAACACATAGCTCATATACCACAATACATAACACATAACACATCTTATTAATCTCAATAATTCTAGTAGCACACAACATTTATCATTTGCACAGCAACACATATCACACAGCATTAACACTCAGTACGTGAATGTATATGAGACATTCATAATCATATTAATGACACACAACATTTAGCTCATAGCAAACATATAGTATTTATAAAATCACATAGAATCATATATGCACATAGATCATTTCCTTCAATTTATGCCTTTCACAAAGTATATAGTTAAAAAAACACTTAGCATATGAACAATCAAGGCACAAATCACAAAGCACACAGATCATAAGCCATAAAGGCACAAAGCAACCATATTATCATAAGATCATCATACGAGTTCACTAAGCATAATTAGCATACAAGTCCTTTAGGATATATATTTGCCATCATTTCAATTCATTTGCATCCTAACAGGTATGAAAAAACATACAGATGCAAGACGTAAGTGTAAGAGCACTTACCTCGAAATACGTGTGAAGTCGACTCTGGGCTCAACCTCAATCCAAAGCTCGTATAGTTACTCCTATACGAAATTAACATGTAAAGGATGTTAATTACTTAATCTAACTTGTTTCATACTTAGAAACATCAATTCATAGCCCTTAAACTAAAAGCTTCACATTCTCAGAAAATTTCCAAGCTACCAATTTCTCATATCAACATGCTAATTATGATTTAAGTGTTCAAACTCATCCATAAGAGTTTAATTATCTCTCTTTCAACTAATTAGCATCCATTCAACACTTAAATCAGTTCTTCGTCATAGTTTTCGAAAATTGTAGCAACATAAAACCTGATAACTCATTCATATAGTCAATATCGATTACATAGACTTACCTTATTAACTTTAGCTTCGAATTTGAAGGAAAATCAATCGTTCTTGCTTAGATATTTCCTCTCCAAGTTTCTAAGGTTTTTCCAGCAGCTTCTTTCATTTTTCCTCTCTGTTTTTGTTCTGTATAATCAATAGAACAGTTCAGTCGGTCTGTTTAAAATAGCCCAGTCGACACGACCTTGGGCACAGGTCGTGCTGATGATCGTGTCATGCTTTTCTAGCACGAGTTCCAGTTTGATCGTGCACGATATTGTGTTGAATAAATTTCTAGAAACATGTGCATGCCTTCAACACGAGGTCGTGCTATTTCTCAAGTATGAGCACGATGTCGTGCTGTTCTACAAACATGAGCACGAGGTCGTGCTCAACCTCGTGTTCACTGCTGTTTTTCTGCATTTTTTTGATTCGGTTTTGTTTTAATCTATTTTTCAAATAGATTATTTCTAACAAATTTCAAGGCGTTACAGACCTAATGGCATAATGTCATTTTCTATTGAAAATAAACAGTAAAGATGAAAATACTTTAAAAACAACCATAAAATGAGAATCCTTTTCTATTTGACTATAATTGGATAGAAAAAAAAATTAATCTACTTTTTTGTAATGTCCTTGTAACTATGGCAAAGTCACCAATTATTTATACTTATGCAGCTTATTAGTGCATAGTGGTTCGTGATGAACAAGGCTGACAAAACCTAATTTATTACAGATGGGGAAGATCAAATCATATATGCTGAGCATGTTGTTCATGGAAATGAATGAGTAGTAATTGCAAGATTTCTACTCATGTTATCAAAATTCTTATTTAAACAAAAAGTTCCTCTATCAACGGAAGTTTATTTGTCTCAATTTTAAAGGTAATATTATCTTTACTTACATGATTATTTTATAAAAATATATTTAAAAAAATAAAATAACTATATTTGTAGGGAATTCAAAATTAAAACAAACAGTTATTTGTTACACTTTTTAGTAAGTATAATCACAGAAAAGTGTATTTTCTGAAAAGTAATCCTTTCTAAAAATTTCACTAAAATAAACCAAGTCTTTGAATATTTTAAATTTGGGATGTGCTTCTAGATTGCAAAGGAGGATTATTTCTTCTAAACAAGGAAGACATGTTAATGTGGACCATACATTTATAGGAATGACTAAAAATTAATATTATAATTGATATGAAATAATACAAGGGCTTATTAAAAATATAATCTAATTATCTTTTTTAGTTATAAATTAATAGCACAATAAAAAACTCTTCTCATTTTTTATTTTTTTACATCTCGTACGTTTGGCCATAAAATTAGAGGTTTAGAACAATTTTAACTTTTTAATGACTACAGTAGTAAACTTATTGGTTTCCTTTTCCTAGTCACACTCATTATTTATATTTTCTCTTAAATCAATTGTGTCCTTCTTATCATGTGAATTTAAACTAGTTTTTATTTATACTATGTGCGGAGGGCCTATTGGCACTGTTAAAGGAAAAGGAGAGAAGGGGTGATATCCAAGGATGTAAAGTCACAGCGAATGCTCCCCCGATTACCCATCTGTTCTTCGCAGATGATTGTTTCATATTCTAGAAGGCAACTCCTATGCAGGCTTGAGTTATTGAGAGTATTCTGAATACTTATGAACAAGAGTTGAGGCAACAGGCTAACTTTGCAAAATCCTCAATGTTGTTCAGCAAAAATACAGAAGTAGCATAAAAAACAATTATTTGTCTGACACTGGGAAATCCAAAAGCAACAGAACATGAAAAATATCTTGGGGTCCCAACTAATGTGGGCCAGAATAAGAGAGCGTTGTTTAGCTATATGAAAGATAAGATTCAGATAAGAATGGAGGGTTGGAGCAATGAATTTATGTCAAGAGCAGGGAAAAGGTGCTCCTGAAAGCAGTGGTTCAGGCTATGCCAAACTACATTATGAGTGTGTATCTGCTCTCCTGCGACTTTTGCACAGAACTGGAAAGGATGATGAATTCCTTCTGGTGGGGAAGTGGTGTTGACATAAAAAGGAGTGCGGTGGAAATCATGGGAAAGAATGTGTACACAAAAAGCCATTAGAGGTATGGGCTTCCAAAGACTCTGTGATTTTAATATGGCTCTAATTGCCAAGCAGGGATGGAGGATCCTGACAGTTCTGGAGTCACTTATAGCTAGAATATTCAAAGCAAGATATTTTCCAAATTCAGACTTTCTTGATGCTTCTCTCAAAGGATCGCCAAGTCTAATATGGGCTAGCATCATGAAGGTACTCCTAACGTTAAGAAAGGGCAGCATCAAAGTAATCAGCAACAAGGAATGAACAGGGTTTTCAAAGATCCTTAGTTGATAATAAGAGAAGATTCATTCATACACATGTTCCCAACTGAAGAACTAGTAGATATGAAAGTATATGAGTTGTTCACACTAGAACAAAGGATTGGGACATTGAGAAGATGCAACCAATATTTTCACCAGATGAAGCGCAACAGATATGTTCCATTTCAATCAGCGAGAGAAATGTGGTAGACTGTTGGTCTGAGAAACATGAAAGAAAGGGTCTATTTACAGTTAAGATGTAACGCCCCAAAAATTCGTCTAGCCTAAATCGAGAAAAGGTGTTAATATTTAAGAACATTTTATAATAATGAGTTTAATTATGTGAGTAATGTGAATGATGCTAAAATTGATGTCAATGGATGTTAATGTAGTTGAAAAGATGGTTAATCGGGTTGGAGAATATGTATATAGAAGGGTGTGTTTATCGTGAATCGAAAGGAGTCGAAAAAAAAACGACTAAGTGTGCAGACTGCACATGGGTAACGTTCATTAGCGATGGGTAATGAACGTTACTATTCACAGCAAAGCCAAAAATCTACATGTTGCGTAATGAACGTTATTTAAACCTTAATGAATGTTATCGAA